>JALPQI010014425.1:0-37389 GCA_025490895.1 Thaumatotibia leucotreta | reverse complement strand
CTATCAGGAAAGTCCATCTACTAACTGATTTCCAACCCTAATTGAACAGTATAAGACGCATATGACGGACATTCCTTTAAAATAAAATATGGCGGACTTCCCCGCACTGACCTTAATTTTGACGTAGGGCATCAAGAGTTTAAATAATTGACTTGAAATGATTACTATTTACAAAATCATTATTTCATATCAGTATCACCCTATGTCAGCATGACGTCAAATTAACGCCATCGGCATGAAAAGCGCGAGCCCCGGCCTTAAATTATCATCCCTGTTGACTGTACAGGATAGCTCAAAGCGCGGCTTCAACACGTCTCCCACCCTCGTCCTACTTCGGATCCTTCCATTCACTCGTTGAACGATGCACTTGCATTCATTCGTTCGCTTTCAGCCGACTGCATTCATGCTGTAGTCGGTGAGCTGTGCGCGGTATTTGCACTTCATCGAATACCGTAGCAGAGTTAGAAATAACGGGATTGGAATTGAAATGTTTTAGCGTTCGACGGGCGCCGCGCCGTGCAAATGCAGATAAATCCACAATAGGGTGAATATCTGAGCGTTTCAACCGCCTAATTTTGGTGGCAACTTTGTCGAAGTTTCTATTAGTTACAATGTGCTATTTTATCATTTGAAGTAGGCACGGTACCTTATACAAATGACGAGGTATGTATACCATTGACCGGTTTAGAAACGTCGTCAAAAATTATTCCACCAAAATTAGGCGGTTGAAACGCTCAGATATTCACCCAAGACTCACAGGTTACAGCAGTTAACAATTCTTTTGTGTTCTTAAACCAATTAATCAAAGTTTCGTTTCCGTATGTCTAAGATCGTCTAGCCCTATAGGTATTAGAATGACAGATTCGTACTAAAAATCATGTGACCATTTCCACACATTATTATGGTCACGTGATTTACCTTTTATCATATATTGCAGAATGGCATCTTCGATATAGTTGCCGATTTCTAAGAATGAACTTTTGACAGTTATATATTAATCCTTATTAATATGAGGGTAAGACTCACCATTTTTCCGATAGTCTTAACGTCATATAATATAAGGCTCATTTCTAAACTGTCAAATGTTCATTCTTAGAAATCGGCAACTATAGGTCTGCAGACCTACTTGAATAACACATATTATATAAATTATATTATATTAATATAACTTATATAATATGTGTTGTACTCATACGATTCTTTATTCTAGTAGGTCTGCAGACCTATAGTTGCCGATTTTTAAGAATTAACATTTGACAGTTAAAGTTTTGCACCCTTACTTCCGACCCCTATAATAGGGGTCGGAAGTAAGGGTGCAAAACTTTAACAAAACTTCTCAAGTGGACTTGACATAGCACATACATCCATAAACAATACATATACACCCACACATTGTAAGTTCAAGATTCCGTGATGGAATAAAATTGGATACAGATTTTTCAATAATATTCGTATTTTTTATGGCTAGTGTTCCCATACGTCAATTTTAAAGTTTTGTTAAAGTTTTGCACCCATAGTTCTGACCCCTACACATTATATAACTATGGCGGTCTCTCAGACTATTGGGTTTAATAACAGCGCGCGTCATTACGGGGATTTCCTGCAGGAATAGCAAAACTTGAATCCAAATGATACCTATACTATACAGCCAACTTATATGAGCGCACACATTGTTTAAAAATATCCACACATGTACTCTAACCCATGATTCCTGATGTTTTTTTTTTGATGTTTGTTACTCAACTCGATATCTCCGAGAAACACATGAATCGATTTTCAATTTCGGTGCAGAATTCTCGGATATATCGAGTAACATATACTAGCTGTTTACCTTGTTTTCTGGTGCATAAAATATGGCCATGCTGCCGGTACAGTAGGATAGTGCAAATGATGTACCTAAGTATGTACCAATTAACAACTCTAGCAATCTCATCGCCAACAAACTGCTCCACAGTTTGGCGAATCATTTGTATTGTGGTACACTTTGTTGTTATAAAAAAAAAAACCGGCCAAGTGCGAGTCGGACTCGCGCGCAAAGGGTTCCGTACCATTATCAATTTATTATTTAAAAAATACAGTTAAATCAACCTACCTCAAAAACTATAGGAGATAATTTAATCAAACCAAAAATCATTGATAGAGTTTATTAATGTGCATAACATATATTTTTTTCAGAATTTTATATCGCGTAGTTCAAAAAATAGAGGGGGGGGGGGGACACATTTTTCAGACTTTGAGAGCTGATATCTCGAAAACGATTTGCTTAAATAAAAATGTGATGTATAAACCATATCATTTTCAAAGACCTTTCTATTAATACCCCACACGCTTATGTAAAACTAAAAAAAAATTTCTATCCCTCAGTTACATGTATGGAGGGCCCCCACCCCAATGGTTTTTTTACAATTTAGTATCATAATCCTGTAGCGGTTCATACAACACATATTCTCACCAAATTTCGTTACTGTAGCATTTATAGTTTCCGAGTAAATCGGCTGTGACAGACGGACAGACGGACAGACGGACAGACGGACATGACGAATCTATAAGGGTTCCGTTTTTGCCATTTTGGCTACGGAACCCTAAAAACATGCATATAAATACGGAACTTAAAACAATCGAATTGAGAACCTCGTCCTTTTTTGATCGGTTATAAATGCAGATAAATTGAACGAAATGTGCCCTCCTTTTATCTGAACTGGAAAATTAGCCCTCAATTTGAAGAATAAGTCCAACTAGGTATACACTATACAAGTTGTACCTACTTTATTCTTCAGCAGCGCTAGTGTCTAGTTACTGACTGCCTTAGACGAGATTAGAGGCAATCGACTCCTCTGCCGCGTTGCGGATTTTATTTTGCAGGCGCCGAGATTTACCGCAGATTAAATTACGGGTTTTCTCCTTACGTTTCACTACGTATTTGATTCTAAATATTTTCCTTTTCAGTTATAAAGTAGTGAATAATGTACTTATTTACACTATGCCTAGGCTGACATGTGGAAAATGTAAAATAAATACACGTAATAAATAAGGCAATCTTACACAAAACGAAAATTGTCAGATTTAGGTTATCGTCTTCTCAGTGAACATAACTAAAGTTAAGGAATTCCTGTGCTAATTTTGGAATAAAACAATTAACGGTACAACTACGTTCCTTGGCCCACAACCCTATGTGCCCCTGTAAATTTGCCCCTTTTACGACTACCGAAGTTTGTTCGACATAATATACCACACAGTTTGTAACACAATTGACGCGATAGTGATTTTTTTTTGAGTAAGGCCTTATCTATGTATTTTTTATTTTTGCAATTGGTCCATCAAGAACATTCTTTGATAAAGGCATTGTGTGTCACAGGACAGACAGTTTCCTCTGGCACTGGTCTCACCGCGAGCTACTTAGCTATGAACTATCGGCTATAAATACGAATAAAAGATACGCACTCCTGTGTTAAATAAGAGAAAAAGCGATACTCGCCCAACTATCAGCTATCACCGCCGGGCGAATATTGCCGTGTCCCGTTTTTTACACGGGAGTGCGTATTTTTTGTTAGTGTTTACAGCCCGTTCATAGCTTAGTAGCTCGCGGTGAGACCAGAGCCGCACAATAAGTACATTCATTGTAAGTATCCGAGGATAGAGACAGAGTAAGGATTAGATCATACACACTTGAATTTTGCATGTCAGCCCACCCACGCACGGGAAGATTATGACTTGATGAGTCAAAGGCGTTATACAACTACAGACAACTGGCATACAGCATCTAATTACGTTGTATATTTCGCTAAAGGTAGGCGTCCACAGACCCGAATCGTACGCAATGGACGCATCGCATTTAGTATTCTTTGTATAGAAAGTCATACAAATGCGTCCACTGTTCCGCACCGTACGTATCGTAATATCAGTGGAAGAAATGCGATGAGTCCGATGCGTACGATACCAACATGTGGACACCTGGCTTTAAGGTACATTTAGACCAAACGAGCATTCGATCATTCTATCCCCCACTCTACGAAATTCGTTCGTTACACAAAACGTGACTCGTCGAGATTTCGTAGTGGGGGATAGAATGAGCGAATGCTCATTTGGTCTAAAATCTAAATCCACCTTTAGAGATCTGCATATTAAATTTCATTATTTAGTCAAATACGAGTATAGGTACAGAATGCGAGGGAAATGGTGGTCATGAAGAATATAATTAGAGTAGTAAAATATGAAACAAAATCATGTATAGTGGCAAAAAAATAAAGGCTTATAAAATACTTAAAAAAAACAATTTCGAACATAATCGACCCAGCCATTTTTGAATAACTACGGAATCCTACACTGAGCATGGCCCGACATGCTATTGGCCGGTTTTTTAACAAGACTAGTTCAACCATTTACGAACAGTAATTTCCTGACAATTGGAGTTGTCAGGATGTGACACAGCTAACTTTAGTTCAGTGTGTAGTGTGGCTAATCTCGTTTATCCGTCTCAGAATGATTTCATGTTGAAATGAAATACAATATTATATTACTTACTAGCTGGTGCCCGCGACTTCATCTGACACAACTTCGACAATTAACACCTATTTCTCGAAAGCTTGTAACTTATAATACAAGCAGTAGTCCTTATCTAATTAATCGTGTAAAAAAAGAGATTTCCACTTGTATTACAACTATTACAAGTTACAAATGTTACAATACAAGTTTTCGAAAAACGGGCCCCAGGGATCGGAACCTAACATTTTAAAATATCGGGCTATCGAAATAGCCCAATATTTTAAAATGATTTTGACTCTTTTTGGAGTAGGTTCAGTAGGTATACGTTGCCTTAGTTAAAATAACATAACTATGTCTACTTGTCTAGTCGACTTACTCGCAATACCACATCATCCTTTATTTAGATTACATAACGCTAATACAACTACAAACGCTAAAATTTTGCAGATATCATTATACTCGCGTACAAAGATAAAGATGCGCTCAAAGTAAAAAATATGTATATGCGACCTTACTGAAGTAGTAATAAGGTTGCGTATTTAAATTTGGCACTTTGCACGCAACCATATCTTTTACCTAAGGCTGTAAATAATATAAGCAGGCGATTAACACCTCTAACACCCACACTTTAAAGGGTATAATTGTGCCTAACAAACGCCACATGGTGTGCTTATTTCTCATTATCGTAGGCCGAGCAGGTTCGGGTTCGTAGACGACCTGAAATAGACCACGCAATTTTGCGAATTTTCAACAGTTTTTTTTATTCTTTATGTTTGTTACGTCAGAACTTCCGATTGGATGAATCGATTTTTTATTTGAAAGCTGATGCTTACCTATACCTATTGATTTTGTTTTAATTTGGTCGAAATTTGACAACAGTATCCATGAGAAAACCATATAGATTTAGATTTATTTATTTCACAAAGTAAATTACAATATAAATTAAGTGTTACATTAATCTATATGAATTTAAATTATGATCGTCCAAATAAGATAAAAATCAAAATTACATACCTACATTAAAATAATGTTAAAAAATGAATATAAAACAATAATAATTTAGCATTAAAAACAAAGAAGAACATCATAATTATGATATCACACACAGTGATCGTCAACTTATGGGCTAAAATAAACTAATATAAAATAGGAATTACTGAGATAAATCATGTCAAACAATTTTACGTTTATAATGTCAAGTAATTAAATAGGTTACGTACATTACAATTTTAATTCCATGTATTCGGTATATAAGTCTTAAATTGGCGTTACTGTGCACTATAAATGGACGAATAATTATCACGCTAACCGATTTCAATAATCTTGTTTTTGTATAAATTTAAATGTGAAACGAAGAACATCGTCCGCAGTTGCTCTGCAGATCAGAATTTAGGCGACGGCGTAATCTGATCCTATGCAACTAATTAAAAATACATGCGTACGAACGCTGCACAGTAAAACGTACGAAAACACTGTAAATTTAAAGTGTTTAAAACGTATTTATAATCATTTTGTGTCGCGTACATTCTGGCGAACGGAGCATTGTTCCAAATTCCGGTGGCACTGTTTTTGTAATGTATAATAAAATTGTAGCGCTGAATTCTGAATGTATTGACTTTAAAGCGAATGGCGTATAATGTATAATCTACAATTCACCTGTTAGTTTATTGATTAAAACTGTCACGATTATCACTCATATTTAAAATATAAAAAAAAGAAACGGGTCTTAAGCCCGTAAAAGATCAACTAAAATTAGTGTTGTTATTATTAGTATATTTCGGCGAGTGTAATTTGCTAATAGTTGTGTTTATTTTAATCGTCATCTTTTTAGTTTTTATCAGCAAATCACAGAACAATTCACTAATGCGTTCTTTTTGGTGTTTTATCGTTTTACTCACTGATAGTGCAGTCATTGAAGCGAAAAATACGGTTTTACCTACGAATTTTTTTACTGTGAAGCGATTTGCATGAAATTTTGGATTTAGGCTCATCTTACCTTTAACTTCAAAAGTGAAAATGATCTGAACTCCGCCTATTATTTTTAAGGGGTGTAAACAACCCCTTAATGACAAAATTTACATTGAGCCATTTTATCGCTAAAAACATGTCTAATAGTAAGTGGTGAAATTGTAAAGTATTTTCTAACATAATTGCCTCATATTAAAATCATTTTCAACCCCTTCAAAATCTTACAACCCTTGCAAACAACCCCTAAATTGAAAAAATCACAAAAAAAAATGTGGTATAACATAAAAGATATTCATTTTGTTATGCCAAAGAAACCGCTCATTTTTCCATTATTTTAGAAATATGGACCTTACTTTTTTATCTTTATCAATCTCATGGAAAGTATCTACTTAACCTTTAAATAGTATGCAATAGCGTCTAACTAATATTTTGACTTAGGCGGCTATTTTATACAGTCAATTTGTAATGGAGCAGAGCTGCTACTAAGCTACTATGCATACGAAAGTTCAATAACTGATTAACACAGCTATAAAATTGAGAGGGACCAAAAGACACATTTATATGTCGTGTATTTTTCTCAATTTGTTCATTTATTCATATTTTTTAACCTTTCTGATGTTGTACAATAAATTATAGTTTCAAAAAAAAAAAACACTGCCATCAACACCCAGAAAAAACTGCCGCCATTAAAGTTAGGAATGAAACTGCGATATTTTGGGAATGAGGTATTTCTGGCACTATGCCCTTTTTGAATTGTGAGTGTTTTTAATATTTACACGCTTACTCGACTCCTTACGGCGGGTCAATTCACTCCAGAGACAGAGGCAAGCTTCCATGTATACATGGTGTTTTCTGAGCCACTAATAACCTCATACACACCGTATATACGGTGTATAGACAGGATGAATTTTGTTCACCAAGCAAACTTTAGAAGGTAAATTCTGAAGCCATATTGTTGAACATTCACTATGGGAACGACATCCGATTCGATAAAAAAAAAACAGATTTTTCATACATTTCCGCCGATTAAAATCTCATCTCAAGGTTTGAACCAGAATTGCCCCTGATGGCGTCTATAATTCGCAGTGCATTGATTGGACATATACATTCGCTGAGCGTTGCTAGGCTTTACGTTATAACTAGGGATATACATTCAACCAATTCGATTCGGAGACTGAATCTCGTCTTTAACTAACAACAAAGTAAACCGAATGCAAATCTAATAGGGGCAATAAATTAAGGATATACCGTACGTCAGTAGAAAAGGGAAAAAATGTATGCAAACCTAAAAACTTGCATTAAGAACCAGTTGCATAAACTACTATTATTTACTTACACGGATTAGAATAGACGTTACTTTGACATTTACCGTACCTGTAAACAAAATAAAATACATATTAGTCACAGGTTTAAATCAATATAATGATTAAAGTTAAAAGTCTTAGAATTATCAACTTCCAATATAAAAAAAATATATATAGGTACGTTATGCACGAAATATTGCCTTCAAAATAGCAATTGTCATGTTTCCTCATTAGACATACAGCTGATTGGCAAAAGTGACGTCACGAATTGCAACAAATTTGCTACGAGCTTTTGAGGGCCCAGTACTAAAAATCAAAACTTTAGTGTTAAATCCGACTTATTTTGAGTTGATGTACTTATCAGGGTCCATATAGATCACGACCCAACAAACCAAATCATCTCATTCCAACCAATTATTGATCCCTGTAATAAAACAAGTACCTCTACAATTACGAAATAGCCCAGTTAGTGGAAATCAAGTTCTGTTGACACCACCTAGTAGTAACTGCAACAAAGCGACTTGTTTTTTTTTGTGACGAAGGTAGACAACTGAGCTCACAACCCACCTGATGGAAAGCAGGAACTGAGGCCCATAGACATAGTGATCAAAAAATCGCCTATGCGCTGCCTTAGATGGATTGCCTCTATCTATGCCAGTAATTACACCGGCTATCTTACCCCCAAACCGGTAAACACAGCAGTGATAAACAATTGATCTCAAAACTTTTATAGTAGTTTATACTGCGCTGCGAGACTTGCACCTTTTTAAAACATAATTTTTTTATGGGATACAATGTGCACAAGACCACAAGGATTTCATCTAAGGTTGGCTTTTGCCCTGATAATCCGTTTGTTATCTGACACCGTCTGACACCATATGTGTGAGCAGGACGCAGTACCGCATACCACAGGCAATGCGCAAGAGCATATGCTATCAACTATGTAATATTATCATTAAATGCGCAGATCAGACCTTTAGATGCCGTATTCCTTTCAGGAGCCCTACCGCATACGACGAAATTCGAAAATTTCGGGAATTTTGTCTCCTTCACTCTAATGACGCCTACGTCGGAGTAACAGAGACAAATACCCGAAATTTACGAATGTCGGTGTTCGCGGTAGCAGGTCAGTATATGATAATGACATAAGTCATCTACCGTTAACGAAAGCAAAAGCGCTGTTACGAGTAGAAGTAGGAACTTTGTATAAATATTTATTGACTTGGCATCATGCGAAACTCGTTGGAAAGGATTTGTTATACAGCTAAAATAATCACGTACAAGTTGTAGGACGAGTTCTTAATATTGACTGACATTGGGTGAATATCTGAGCGTTTCAACCGCCTAATTTTGTTACAATGTGCTAGTTTGTCATTTGAAGGAGGCACGGTACCTTACCTTATACAAATGACAAAGTATAACATTGAGACGTTTAGAAACTTCGGCAAAAATTATGCCACCAGAATTAGGCGGTTTAAACGCTCAGATATTCACAACATTATTTGATTATTTAACTTTCTCGAAAATAATTAAATGTTTTAGTGATGTCATAGGCATGCGAATTGCATTATTTGTCACACTCGATTCAGACTTTTCATAAATTTGACTACACTTGCTCTTATAATTTTACGGTTTGAAAACGTTTATTAAGCTATTATTACATTTATTTCATTACGTTTTAATTCTTGCTCAAGGGTCTTAACATGCGCCATCTATGGCTAAAGTGATCTGGTAATAAAATTCCTGTTTCACGCAGGCCGTTATGCCATCAATTCCTATAGCCTTAAAGGCTAATTTCGGTTATGAGATGGAACAAATGTGCCAGTTATAAAGACTGTGCGAGAACAGAAGGCATCCAATAGCAAAGCATTACGATACAAAACACGCGCCATCAGTTTCCGAACATATTTTAAAGTACGACCGAGTTCAGAAATATGTGTACATTATTGCACTGGAATATGGTGTAAAGTTGTATACATATTAATGAACTCGGCTGTACGTGTATAACAGTGCTTATGCGATATCTAATCTATCTGGACCCCCCACGATGTTATCAGTATCAGATAAACTTTGTTGCGTTAGTGCTCTTAAAAGTTAATTAGATTAACACAATTTGCTGCGTTTTCATCATAGCTTGGGTAGATTTTTGAGACATAATTATATTTTGTGGCCGTGTGATGACGGGAGTATGAATACATTTGTCTACAACTCTCCACATCAACTCTGCTCGCGGGTGTCGTAAGAGTCGACCAAGGGATTCAAGTGTCAGTGTCACTGACCATTCATTGAATTAAGATTGATAATGGGCAGCATATACAGGGTGGGAATGAGTAGGTATAGGTATACCGACAGACTTTACCGATGCATTTTTGATGTCAAAAGAAGTAAAAAATATTATGAGACATATGCCATTTTTGGAAAAAAAGTTTTTTTATTTTTTTTTTGTTTTTTTGAAATCTTTTGATACATGACCACTTGACCAGTAATAAATTGTAGGAAAAGATTTTTTTTTTAAGAATTTCAATTTTTTTTTGGTTGAACATTTTTGTGATTCAATTTTGTCATTTTCTCTAACTTTCGTCAGTGAGTCGGTATGTCAAGATGAAAACTATTAGTGTAAGAATTTTAATCGTGCAGGCATTTATCAGTGACTTATGATGAAAATAGTTTTTTGAAAAACATGTCATTATCTCTTAAATTAAGCCGAATTCAGAAAAGTTAATGTGACATTATAGTCTCAAAATGTGCTCTGGAATACACCTTTCAAGTTTGTCGGGTTACTCACTAACCACCCTGTATAATTATAGTTCGTGTTTATAGCCGATAGTTTATAGCTTAGTAGCTCGCGGTGAGACCAATGCCTTATGGGCATTACCTCCTAATGCGTATGCATTGCATATGCATACGTGGTATCTCGCCATATAGTTAATTTGGAATGTGAAGGCACGTGGGATATATGGGCCTGCCTTCCTGCAAGATGCCTGCACTTTCTGCAGCTATAACATTAGTAGGAATCACATTCAGTGACGTCATTCACCACATGCAACCATGGAATGCGGTGGTCGGCGATAGACTAAATATAGTACGAATTATACAGTCAGATATATCGTAGCGTCATCAGCGTTCAAAAATATCTGGACACGCCTTTAGGGAACATACCCATACTACATGACCCTTTTTAAGCGTTTTTTGACCCCCCCCCCCTTCCCCCTGGTGACCAAGCGTAGTATATGCCAAGACCCCCACCCCCTGGTTTTCACGTAGTATTTTTTGGTCTTTGGTCTTGGTCAGCCATTTTGCGATTCTCAGAAATAGTGACGTGGTGAATGCAGTTTTAGTGATGGGGAAAAAATGTGTTGTAGGTCCGCTTTAAATTTTATTTACATTATTACAAAATAATCTCGAGATATACTAGTCACGTGACAAGATACCAGAACCCCCCCCCCCCCTGGTGACCAAGAGTGGTACTTTGACGGACCCCCCCCCCCTCTAAACAGGTCACGTAGTATGGGTATGTTTCCTTATTGCCATAACGATAGAGACGTGTTCAGATATTTTTGATTGCTCCAGACGCTACGACATATCTGGATGCTTAGCCAAGTTACCAATCGCTAACGCTTAGTAGCGTATCGTAGTTCAGTCTTTCATATTAGTGCAACAAAGACAGTTAGCTGCCTTTCGCTTACGATTAAGCGTTAGCGATTAGCAACTTGTCTAAGCATGCTGATGGCGACTGAACAAGAATCATGTGCAATTATCAAGTGGAAATATCTCAATAATTCCAAGTCTGAGCACCTATCGTGAAACGTCAATCGTTGCAGCTCACTCGCACTTGTGAATTCGTTCGTAATTGTGATAAAGAGGCAACATGTCAATCGTGGTTCTCTGATACCGTTTACGTGCAGTAAAATACTTACAATTTGAAAACAAACCACAATAATCATTTGGATTAGGTAACATAAGTACGAAATAAACGGTAGTACTATAAAAACTTAAAGCACCAGGAAACAATATAACATAAGCCTATCCAACCTCTAAAAGTGCATTTGGACCAAACCAGCATTCGCTCATTCTATCCCCCACTCTATGAAATTCGTTCATCACACAAAATGTGATTCGTCGAAATTCTTTGATTTCGTAGTTGGGGATAGAATGAGCGAATGCTCGTTTGGTCTAAATGCACCTTAACCACATCACAGGTAAAATGGCCCCTCAAATAACGAAGCATTAAGAGTGCTCAGTATAAAATAACTCGTTAAGTTTATTTCAGAACAGCCGGAAGCCGCGGATCGGTGCTATAAATACAGACAGACAGACGTACTGTATACGAATATGCACGTGGCCTCATATTTAGTAAACCCCGGTTTCCAGTTGAAACAGTGTTGTCATATACAATCTGGGCAAACTGCTAGAAATACATCCATGCAAAAATTACAGACTTAGAAGCGTAAAATACCTATTTTTTTGTACAAATGGTGTACTTTTTAGGCTCTAGTGCGAGAAATGGGTCATTTTACGTCAGGACCAAAACTTCGGAGGGCCATCTGTACTAAAAAACGTCGTACGAGACACATGCAAAAACGAAATTCGTTTTTTTCGCACTTGTGTCGTAATGTACTATTTCAGTACAAATGGTGCCTTTTTTACGCGCTAGTGCGAGAAGTGGCTCATTTTACGTCAGGACCAAAACTTCGGAGGGCCATCTGTACTAAAAAACGTCGTACGAGACACGTGCAAAAAGGAAATTAAGTAACTCGTGTCGATTTGAAACACTCCCTTCGGTCGTGTTTCTCTCTCCGAAGTTTTGGACCTGACGTAAAATGACCCACTTCTCGCACTAGAGCCTAAAAAGTACACCATCTGTACTAAAAAGAAGTTTTTAGTGCAGATGGTGCCTTTTTTAACGACTTTTTTCATAACAAGTGCCTTAAAAAGAGTAATTTAAGCACGCGAAGCGTGCACAAAGTTTTCTTTTCGATATTTCATTCGCGTCATCATTACATCAACGTATATAATCAACAAAGGTACTCGTATTTTCCCTGAGTCTCTTAATGTGATGTACATAAAATCAAAAATATATTCTAGTATCAAAACCCTTAATGCCCGTAACACAAAGTACGAATAAGTAAAATTTCAATGATCACACTTTATTATCAAACACAACGAAACAAACTTTGCCATTGATATCCGACACTTCCAAAGCGTGTTTTGATTACACGCCTAAACTATCTACGAACCCAAAACAAACAAAATGCTCAAAGTCTCTCAATATTTAATAAAAAATAATTACCGTCACCAGGGCCCTGATATATATGCACGAACGCATTCTTAATTAGTTTGCCCGATAAGCTGATCGCACCCATTTAACTTTATTAAAAAACTTCGAACCCATTTCAAAAGTTACCGCGTACACTATACCAATTTTTTTCTCTCGTAGTAAGAATGTAACTAATTTAGTTAGTGTTGATTTTGATGCATTAGCCTAATTAAGGTTTTAGTTCTGCATGTTCCAGCAATTCGATTCAGTGGTGAATTTCATAAAACCTGGATCTTATAACCTCTCTATCTGGGCACTTTGAGCGTTTCAACCGCCGTGACTTCGGATGCAACATTATTACCCGATTTCCGTAGGTATCTCATTTTTTCGATATCTTGGTAGGTAGTTGTTTACCAAGATATCCAAAAACTCATTCGTGTAATAATGCTGCCACCGAAGTCACAGCAGCGGTTGAAACGCCAGGAGAAATGCCCAACTGCGTTTCTTAGATTGGCCTAGTGGGCCCTTAAGATCCTCGTGGTAACAGTAGGATCAAATCGCTATATGCATCTCTTTTTTTGAGTCAATAACATTAGGGTAAGAAAGAGACAGTATGATTCTCTCTGTCTGTGCCTCAAGTGAGTAAAACCGTAGATAAACTATATTTGAAGTCATTAAGTAATAAAGCTGCACCCGTATTGTCATGAGTCATAGTCACTGAGATGACGCTAAGGTTATATAAGAACAATAACAAATACGTTGTTAGGATTTCAATCGTGATTTTATCGGTCACTACAAGGTTTGTGTGTGTGATGTGATGGTGTTTTTGTATTTTTAGCGCGTATTAAATATGTTGATCATAACTAAAATTGGTAATGAAGTAATTATCTATTACGCAATGTATTACCTACGTTACCTGTTATAGTGTATGGCTCTACTATTTTATGTACATAGGTATACCATACTATTCGTTACTATAAAACAAACCTAAAAACTTGCATTATTCCACAATGACGCACTTTTAAAACACAAACTTGGTTTTATTATCAACTTTAAACCTTGAGTTCACATACATTTTAGTTAAAATTATTGATATTTTTTAGTATTAACGTAAAAATATATCTACACGGTGCTCGCGAGCATTCCGAAAGATTTTAATGCTGAATTTCTGACCATATTTAGAGTCTTTAATGTTATATAAAATTTCCTAGTTTCGGCTTGGTTTCACAGATAATTAACCTTTTTTCGAAATAAGTTTTTCGACGTATCTCGTCATAAAACTTATTTTTGATTACAATGCTACCACAATGTGTTCAAAGATTACCACACCTTTTGCCTGCAACAATCAAACAATAAGAATAGACTTGACGAAATAACATGTCCTATAAAAAAATAATTAAAACAAATTGTTGTTCTGATAAAACGTACTGGAAATGTTGAAAAGTATTCAACAAGTCTAAAAAAAAGAAAAAAAAAAATTTTTTTTGGTGGTATTTGACATTTAGGTCTCATAATAATTTTTGTTTATTTTGATGTCTTGAATGCATAGTTAAATCTCTCGCAATGCTCGTGAGCACCGTGTATCTACCGACGTGTTTCGCGATTCACGATCTATGTTAAACACGTCAAATGCTATGGAAAATCACCTATTTTTTTTATGCTACTAACGAATGGTATTGGACTACCTATAGCTATAGGTAACAAGTAAAATACCCGTAGGTAAATGAAACATAATTATGTCAATATATCTCTTACATAATAAAACTTTTTCTGTCCTTTTCTTTTACATGTCTAAGCTGCGACCATAACATGGACGTCTAACGCCAGCTCAAAAATGCCCCCAAGAACAATTGCTCAATTTTATTGTGCCAAGATAGGCAGGGGCAGGACATAGCGCTCTTCTTAACACCGCGCATATTTCGGCGCAACATCATTGACAAATGTTTATACGAGTAGAATATAGCCAATCAAAACTTTGATGGACCAATCACAACTATTTTTAAATGGCGGTAAGTTTTTATAGGTTGATATTGAAATTCATTACCGTGATGCATTGAAGAGAGGGTGACACTTGACAACTAAAATTCAGGGCCGTTTTTAAAGGGAATTTAGTATGGCTTACGTTTTCCATTTTTTTTTATTGAGAATCTCATTGAAGATATTTATTTTTATTTGTTCGTGGTGTCTAAGGAAAAGATTAGAAACCATTTTATCTGATAAATACATTAACCCAGGTTTTATGAAACAGCCCGAACGTGCTAAAACGAACTCCTTCGCATTGCTCCAATCGAAATTACCATTGCAAGTGCACAAACAAAACAGACGAGAATAGAATGAAAAAATAAACGGGCAATGCTGCGTTTGGAAATATAAACATTCCTGCACTCATAACTCAGCATTCCGATGCCAAAACAATTCTATATCTGATTCGATCCTGCGGTTGCTCCCATGGCAAGGCGAACTATCGTCTCACTACTAAAGGTGCATTTAGACCAAACGAGCATTCGCTATTCTATCCCCCACTCTACGAAATCAACGAATCGCGTTTCGTGTAACGATCGAATTTCGTAGAGTAGGGGGTTAGAATAGCGAATGCTCGTTTGATCTGAATGTACCTTAACATAATCATCAAATAAAAAAAACCGGCCAAGAGCATGTCAGGCTTCGCTCAGTGTAGGGTTCAATAGTGTATTCGAAAACGGCTGGGCCGATTATTTATGTTCGAGATAGTTTTATTTTAAAGTATTTTATAATCCCACTACTCATACTACTACCGATTTGCAATTTTTGATTAGCATGTCACATCTCTTTAAATTTAATTTACCTTGTTTATTTTACATGTCGCTGTTTAATTGTAATTTTAAAATTTATAAGTGTGTTTTGGCTATAAAATTAAAATTAAAACTACAAAACGTAAGCACGTAATTATAGCAAGTTGTGTTTGCCTGTAATTGGGTAAATACTACGTCATGTTTTGTTTGTGCTATTATTTAAGTTCATATGTTTTGGTATTACACCTGTTGGCAAATCTTAATAAATAATAAAAAAATCATATTTATTTTCTGTGAACTTCGAAATTTCTAAATTTCGAGGATTGGTCTCTGTCACTCCAACGAAGGCGTCATTAGAGTGACATGCAAATTCCGCGCGCCAGTAGAAAAAAAAAACAAATATGGCTGACTTTCCATTTGCATTGCATTTGACGTCTTTGACACATATCGTGAAACACGTTCGCAGATACATGTTTAAGTCAATACCGATAAATATCATTTATTAACCGACTTCAAAAAGGAGGAGGTTTACAATTCGTCGAAATCTTTTTTTTTTTTTTATGTATGTTCCCCGATTACTCGAAGACACGTTGACCGATTTGAAAAATTCTTTTTTTGTTTGAAAGGGTATACCTTCTAGTTGGTCCCATTGTCACCGAATCCAGATCTGATGATGGGATCCTGGAGAAATCGAGGGAACTCTTCAAATGTTGTAGGCACACATGACATTTTTCATTTATTTTCGAAGAATAAACAAGTATTTGCGTCTAGTCATGAACCTTTTAAGTTGGTGATCTAATGATGGAAGGTACAACTCCTTAGCAATTAGGAGTTGGGGGATAATTCTTTAAGTATAACATTTCTCGTGAATTTTGGAAGCTATTTGAGTATTTGCCTTTAGGTGGTCATCCTTACATGTTGGTGAGCTGATGATGAAAGGTACAACTCCTTAGAGATTAGGAGTTGGGGGATAATTCTTTAAATATAACATAGTTCATGTATTTTGGAAGCTATTTGAGTATTTGCTTTTAGGTGGTCATAGTCTCATGTTGGTGAGCTGATGATGAAAGGTATAACTCCTTAACGATTAGGAGTTGGAGGATAATTCTTTGAATATAACAACTATCATACATTTTCGAGATCTATTCAAGTGTTTGCTTAGTAGTTATGACATGTTGGTTAGCGGTTAGTGATTCTTTAAATAATAAAGGTATGCTAAGGCTGTTATCTATAATCTTTGAAATTATTCATACCTGCTGATGATATAATGTACCTATATCTCCTTGATAATGGGATAATTCTTTGAAAATTTAAGTTATCCAGTTCAGGTTTTCTGGCCTATTACAGTGCAGTACATTCTAATTTTAAGTATTTAGTGCGTACTAAATAACGATTTTACACTACTAAAAAGCAAAAAATAAAATATTTTAAAATAAAAATAAAACCGCCTTCAAAAATTCGCCCGAACTAAAAGGTAAAAAATAATTTTAGTTCCTACTTCTTAGGATTTTCTACCCAAACCTTTAAACCTTTTACCTTATTCATTGAAATAAAATATTATGGCTAGGTATCCTACAGATTTCTAAGAAGTCGGTGCCAAGCCAAATATGTTCACTTCGCGAGTATATGACTGTATTTGATAGAGCTTTGTAACTTACTGTCACTCCGGTCTATGCTTTCATCAAAATGACTGAGGCAGATCATTCTGTTGATATAAACATAATCGGAGTGACAGTAAGTTACAAAGCTCTATCTAATAACTATAATTATACCCACCTATGAACATATTTGGCTTGGCACCGACTTCTTAGAAATCTGTAGGATACCTAGCCATAATATTTTATTTCAATGAATAAGGTAAAAGGTTTAAAGGTTTGGGTAGAAAATCCTAAGAAGTAGGAACTAAAATTATTTTTTACCTTTTAGTTCGGGCGAATTTTTGAAGGCGGTTTTATTTTTATTTTAAAATATTTTATTTTAAGTAACATTTTAAGTTTGCTTGCGAGATCTATTCGTCTGTCTCTTATTGACATATTTAGTAAAAGACGGGAAGTCTATCCCAACTCACGGCGACATACTCTCGCAAGAAGACTACTGTCAAACACAAGATATGCTATCCCCAGTTCCTCCCCTATAGTGTTACTGGTCGAATGGAATATGTAACTCCGCTACTTCGTCGAATGGGAATAACGCGAACGCGTGCGTTCGATTTTCAAATCAAATCGAACGGAATTAGAAGCACACTCACGATCAAGGTGGCCGTTTCTGGACGAAGGCCGCGATTTACAGCCGCGCTTTACACAGGGCGTCCCAAAACTTTGGGACATGAAGGGGAAGTACCTTCAATATTGTAGATAGGATATTTTGCTGAAACAAGACTTTAAGTTATTTTAAAAAGTTAGTAATTCTACATTGTAAATTTTCTCAAAATTTCTTGCCTCGTCTGCGAATGGAACCGACTCAAATGTGTAATAGTTATTTATTATACAAGGGGGCAAAGTTGTTGTTTAACTGTCGTGCCAATATAGAGACCTGAGCTAGCGAAAGATTCCCAAATTGAGCCACGAGCGTAGCGAGAGCAAGGTAAAATTACTTTGCCTCACTTGTGAATAAGATGCGGTTTACCCGATCGTATTAAAGGATAAAAGAGCGCTTTACTGGCTAGTGAGGGGAAAAAAATAAACACCTCCTGTTTTAATGATGCCAATCGAGAGCATACACTTAAACGAAAACATGTAAAGTAACAAGTAAAACACAGGGTAAAATTACTAGATTTAATTATTAAAATTGCAAGAAAATGATTAATTGCTGTTCATACCTCTAAAAATAGCTTAATTTTCTTTTCGCACGTATATCTTACGCCGTTTTTCATTAGGTACTTAAGCACGTCGACGTGCGAAAAATATATTTACACCACTTTATTGCCTTGATATTAAGGTCGTGTAAATATATTTTTGGCGCCTACACCGTAACGATATCTTTGACGTAGACTGTACAGATTCGACGAAGTTTGGACTTGACAAGAAATGAACCACTTTTCGCAATAGCGCGTAAAAAAACACCATCTGTACTAAGAATTATAATTTCAAGTCAGGCAATCAGTTCTTCCTCAGGGTCGGAGTAATATCAGCGCTAATTAATCTCTTAGACTAATGAACGAGGAATGCTGTGCTTATTACAGTATAAATTCCAACTCGGTTCACTGACCTTACGTGACCCTTACGACATTATCAATAAGGGCCATGTTGTATAATTTACAAAAACTTTTTAGATGATCCTACTTACGAAATCTTTTGATTGCAACAAGAGAAAAAGGTTGACTGCAAAAAATGTGTAGGTAGTACCTACACATTTTTTGCAGTGCATGCCTTTAACTACTTATGTACCTAGTAGGTACATAAGTAGTTAAAGGCATGCACTGCAAAACTTAACTACTTATGTACCTACTTATGTAACTTTAACTACTTATGTACCTACTAGGTACATAAGTAGTTAAAGGCATTTCTCATATTTTATCTTATTATATTCATACTTTTTTGGATATCCTGGTAGAAGTAGTTGACAACTACCAATATATTCGAAAAAAATATGAAATACCTACGGAAAACGCGTAATAATGTTGCCACCGAAGTCACGGCGGTTTAAACGCTCAGAGAAATGTCCTTAACCCTAAACTTGGCAGAATTTAAAAAAATATTGCGTTCTAGCCACCTCGCCGCAGTGCAGAGCAAAAAAATTCTGTCTTTAAAAAAATACAAAAAGTGGGTCAAAACGTATGTATCTTATAAGATACACTGCCAAGTTAAGGGGCCTCATTCAAAACAAAAATTACGTTCGCGTCAATTGTGTTACGGAAGTTAAAGTGGCAGTAGAAAAAGGTGGCAAATTTAAAAAATATGTGTATAAGTGTGTTTTGTATAAGTGTTATAAATATAGCAAAAGTGTTTTAAAATAATTAAGAAATTCATGTTTTCTTGTATCACCATTTTTCTAACACCCTGTATAGCAAGTTAGACATGTTGCCTTCCTTGCACTTACAAAGGCTGGGTCACACCAAGTGCGTGTACAGCGTGCATGTGCACGTGCGTGTGACGTGCGCGTTGTAGCGTATGAAAAGTCATATTCGATGGCACACCGCTGCCGTGGCCACGTGCGCGCAGTGTGCCATCAACTATGACACTTACATAAGCTACAACGTACACGCGTTCAGCCTTAAATGTGAAGGCAACTCGACAGCGGTTCGCGGTAACGCCGCAGCCACGACATCGGTCTAACACCATACATTTTCCGCTAAGCCGGTCGCCTTAGACCGATGTCGTGGCCGCGGCATAAGGCGACCGGCTTAGCGGAAAACGTATGGTGCTCTCTCGTACCCATATCGGCATCCCGCTCCAACTCATGGATTCGCTCGCCGCTGGTCGCCTTAGACCAATGTCGTGGCCGGGCCGTAAGCGTTTATCGGATATATCCATTATCTACGCATTCAGCGCAGACATCAAAGGCTTTACGCATGCGCATAGTGCCACCCCGCATTCCTACCGCGAACCACGATCAACGTCCCTCCCTGTCACACTTACGTTTGTATTTACAAGTGCGAGAGAGGCAACACTTTCGTGGTAGGCCCCATGGTGCTGTATCGTAGGATCGCAGCAAACCGACGATATATCAAACTCGTATCTGCCTCTCTCATTTGATGATAAAAACACCCCAATTCAGAGTGAAAAAAGATGACATTTCCATTAAACGGACTTTCTCCGAAGCGGTTGGAAACGGATGCACAATTATGCACCAGTTCGGACAGAACGTTCTATTCTGCAGTCTGACTAGTCTGGCAAACCGACTTGCCAGTAAAATCGGTTTGAAATTGAATTTTCTACAATCGGATAAATCACGCGTGTGTATTTTTCAAATGCCCCATTTTAATTTTACATAGGCATACTTTTGTCTTTTCGACGCCGTGTGGTGACGGCAGTAAGAATACAAAATTTGTCACCACACCAACTCCTCCTGCGGGTGTCGTAAGAGTCGACTAAGGGATTGAATTATTTGATAAAATATTGATGATGAGCAGCAGCGTCATCATAGTGGACACATTACTGCGATCGCCAATCCGCTTGCCCACCGTGGCGATTATGGGCCTTTACCTCCTAATGCGTCTTATACGCATAGTTAATAGGAGAGGCCTTCGTCCAGCAGTGAACTGTGATAGGCTGATGACGTGACGTGACTTTTGTCTAGCAACCGCTGTCAGTAAAAAAAGGCGACAAATTCAAATTGTCTAATACTGTCTATAGGAAGCCTATCTTCGCGCATACAACCGCCTTTATCTATAGGCACCTTCTGAGGAAACTCACTCCAGCGTAGGCCACGTCTCTGCCCTTGGCTAGTCTGTGGCCATGAGTAAACCTATTTCAAATAAAAAAAAAACAAGAGAGACAAGAGTATATAAGTTTGAAATAGGTACACCTAAACAACCACTGAACTACTCTATAATTATATTCTTTCTTACACTGTCTTTCATAGGCAATGTTTGGCAGTAAAACGTTTTTAAGTTTTCTCAATTAAAAAAAAACTGAAACATTGATAATCGATCGACCCATAAACGTTACTCAAATTACAGTTGCATTCGACGTTCAAACTTTAAAATCAGAACGGCGGGATTCCGCCAAACACATGCGTAACACGGAAACGTCCAGAAATAGTGCCACCCCGCATTCCTACCGCGAACCACGATCAACGTCCCTCCCTGTCACACTTACGTTTGTATTTACAAGTGCGAGAGAGGCAACACTTTCGTGGTAGGCCCCATGGTGCTGTATCGTAGGATCGCAGCAAACCGACGATATATCAAACTCGTATCTGCCTCTCTCATTTGATGATAAAAACACCCCAATTCAGAGTGAAAAAAGATGACATTTCCATTAATAGGAATGATGACTGCAATAAAAAAATTAAAAACATTATGCACGACATAATACACGAAGAAATTATTACTAAGATGTAGATTGCAGTAATTTTTGTACAGAACTTCTATTTAATAAATTGAAAATAACTTAAAAGAGTAGGTCATTTGGCAGTACTCAAACGTGACGTCACTTTTGAGTATTTCATATAAAATTTCTGCACAAGCATCTGGTGTGGCCCAGCCTTTAGTTCGAGTTACTTAGTCCAATATCTTAAGAATGTGGATCTAGTCTACTATGGCGCAATAACGACAAATTTTAGGATAAACTCGGCGGAATAATACGTACAGACAGCAACTTTGAGTAGTCTTCATCTCGTTGCAATAAGAACGATAAATACAAGAATGGTAAAGCTGTGTGGACTACTGTATCGACGGTCGGCCAGACAATGATAATTGACAAACACCCTGTATCCGGTCGATGTCTGTGGTTCAATCGGCTTTCTAGAAGAATGCGTATACAGTGGCCACCAGATATATCGGAGCGACCAGGATACGAAAAAATATCTAAACACGCACCCTAATGCTATGGAAATAGAGGCCTGTTTAGATATTTGTGAGCGCCGTGACTGCTCGGATATATCTAATGGGGATAGTACACAAGATACCCGCGAGTATTATGGAAGATGTTATTAACATTTTTAACGAGTGCTTATCGTCGAAAATTCAATACATATTTTAAAATACACTTTCTGAGCATAGGGCTCATAGGGGTTCTAAAAAATAAATCAAGCTTTCAATATAAATTATATCGTATTGTATATGGCTCATGTTTTCTATCTCTTGTTATAGTGCTGTTAACTTTTATTTAGAAATGAACCTCCAGGTCTTTTTCTGCTGATGTTTTCGTACATTGTACTCTATCCTCATTTGTTTATGTGACTGTTTGTGTTCTTAATAAATAAAAAAAAATAATAAATATAAATTTACTTGATGCCACTCAACCGAATAGCTGAGGTGTAATCGACACTGAAACTTGCACTATTTTTTTTTTCAGGACACCCTACCGAAAATCTTCTTGGCTTAAGATCGGACTAGTATCCAATTTCAATTCTAAAGTAAGGAGAAGAAGGTGCATAGCTTCCTGTTAAAGATCAGATCTCCAAACAATCTCGAAAAAATTAACTTTTTTTTAAACGTTCATAGCTCTGATGCGGCTGAGCGGTTGCTGCATAGCGAGAGGGGCGGGGTGAAATGGCGTCCTGCATAATATTGCCAGTTAGGAAAAAATACTACTATTTCAGTTATTGCGGTCATCCGATCTGACATTAGATCCGATCTAAGCCGAGTGTATCTCAAAGTACGAGACTTAAGCCCATTTGGCTCTCAGATACACATATGAAACACACCGGCAAAGTTTTAATTGATACAAATTGCTCGGCCGCTATTCCCGCGCAGTCGAAATTGAATTAAAATAATAATTGCATAGGAAAAGTTGCCTTATCGCGTCAAAATGGAAACGTCTAGGTAAAATAAGGGAAATAAAACCGGCCAAGAGCATGTCGGGCCAGTTCCCTAGTTATTCGAAAAACAGCTGGGCCGATTTTGTTCGAAATAGTTTTTGCATATTTTTTGAACCCTTAGATCAAAAGTTAGAGATGGGACGACTTTTTTATTTAGGAGTGGTTATCTCCGAAAATATTCACTTTAGAAAAAAAACTATAGAATTGCAGCAAAAAAATACAGCTCCACTTCACGATGCAGGTAGCCGAAAAAAAAATGTTTTTCTTGTTTTAATTTAACATCTTTGTTGGCGTGATTAATAATTATAATATATTACCTGTGCCAAATTCCTGATTTCTATTACTAATGGCCACTGAGCTATGCTGCGGCCAGACAGACGGACAGACGGATATGGCGAAAGTACAAGGGCTCCTTGTTTACTACGGAACCCTAAAAGGGAGTTATTATACTGTGGTTTTTATAAGCTTTTCATAGTGAGAAGTAAAGAAAAATTGGGCAAGTGCGAGTCGGACTCGCGCACAAAGGGTAAAAAAGATCAGTCAGAAGACTCAGAAGTTTTGAGGTAACAAACATTACAAAAAACATGCAGTCGAATTAAGAAGATTTTTTTATAGTTGGTTGAAAAAAATATTATTGAGCAATGTATTTAAATGAAAAAGGCAGGCTCTTATAGACCTCGCTTTAAAAGTTAATGCTTTCTCCACTAATGGCAATTTAAATAACATTATGGGAAAGCTAATACGGCTAACTTGCCAGCATTAAGTGAATGTGGAAAGTCGTAAGTTCATTTATAGGTTACATTACTTACTGGCGGTTTCACAACTCCGGATAAATACGTACGTTCTACGCCGGTGACACAGCGTTTGTGATCAAAAAATTCCGACTCCTATGCCAGTGACACACATACGTGATCAAAATGACCATACTATAGTGCCACAAGCATAAATCAAGTTCTTACTCCTGTGCCAGTCCCACCGAAATACGAACATTTATGACACAAGTGTTGTGTCGCCAGCATAGGAGTACAAAAATTTCGGTCACACAGGCGTGTCACTGGCATAGGAGTTCTAATAAGAAAATTTCGATCGGTGTAGTATTAGGATTTAGTGAAACAGTACCGGGGGCGAACGTGTTAAAACGGAAATATTAATAACAGCGGCCTTACCGCGAAAAAAGAAATTCGTAAATTTCGAGGATTTGTCTCTTTCACTCTAATGACGTCTTCGTTTGAGTGACAGAGAAAAATCCTCGAAATTTACGAATTTCGATTTCGCGGTAGTAGGCCTGTGCCTTAAAGGGTAAGTGAAAGCCCTGAGTAGCGAGCGTCCGGCGGGGCGGGCAGCGACGCGACGAGCGTCCAAGGGATTTGACCGGTGTGCACTCACAGGCCACGCGCATACGTTTGCAACTTTGCATTTGTTTAACATGGACGCCCGCCGCCCGCCCCGCTGCCCGCTCCGCTCGAGCGTCAGGCCTTACGTCGCGGCCACGACATCGGTCTAAGGCGACCGGCTTAGCGGAAAACGTATGGCGCTCCCTCTCGTACCCTACCACAGATCAGTATAGATAGCTAACGGAGGCATGGAACATGTCGCAGCGTTATGGCCCATTGGCCTTTATAGTGTGACAGATGCGCGCCCTATGAGCCAGTCGCAACTTACCCGCGACTACAGAATGAGCTCGAACATATCCGCAAAATGCCGAATTGTGCCGTTATTTCTTGTAAAAATAGGAGTGTAAATAAACATTTCAAGGACTATTGAGTCACGTACCACATGTAACTATTGATTTTTTTAGTTATTAGTTGACAAAACCACGTATTTTTACAAATAATATATAACAACAAACCGCTGACATAAACGTCATAATGATTTTACTTCGGCATACCAATTGGTTGAACTATTCAGTGACAAATTGTATGTGCGTTTTACATTGACGGCTTAGAATAGCAAGCAAGTCACAATTTGGTAAGCGATCGTGCAATGTATCGAATTGCTAGCGATATTGACAACCGTACTGTCATTTCTTGGTACGGCCGCTGCGAGCAGGCCGCGAACTAGAGGTGCGACTGACCGTGCCGATGAGAAATAGGGTCGATAAATTGTTAAGGTATTTGATTATTTATTCAATTTTTCTTTCATATTTTGACCTTTGTATCAATATCTTATCTTTATAAAGGTAAAACAATATAAATAGATTATATCGCGTATATTCATTATTTTGAGCCTCTTACAATAACCGTTGTCAAAGGTTGAAATTGTTTTATTTAAATATGTGACCATCGCGGAAACGGAAGATAACATTTTGTTTATTAAGGGTACAACCGTCTAAATAGTTATTTGTGCATTTGGTTCCCAGCCACAATTAAGATAATGTCGTTAATAAATTGCTTTGTTCATATTCAAATACATGTTTATAAAGATTAGATACATCGTTCAATGCGATATTTTAATCTGTGTTTATTTCTTATTGAATGATAGATCGATTTTAATGTTTTTCTTAATATTCCGGCCTTATCAAATATCTATGGATAATAATTTATCGACGTAGCCTCTTCTCTAGTGCCGCGCTCCACTCCGCGCTTTAGCCAATCACAGCGTGGCAAAGGCCCGACCTCGGAGACACCGAGACTCATTACGATTTCGCTTCGTTACAAATCTCTCTCTTTCATATATCTATGTACCCTACCCATATCGGCTTCCCGCTCCAACTCATGGATTCGCTCGCCGCTGGTCGCCTTAGACCAATGTCGTGGCCGGGCCGTTAGACAGGCAGGTGTACTTCACTTACTCTTAAAGTTCCTAAGAAGCACTCTTAAAGCAGCTAAGTCAAGTGCGCTACAAAGCGAGGTCGACCGCTGACAACAATCAGAGCGTGATGCTAATCTATGTCTTCACATTGACCTACCTACTGTATATGTCCTTTTTAGGTTTCTGTAGTAAACCCTTATAGTTTCGCTATGTCCGTCTGTGGATCTGTCTGTCCGCAGCTTAGTTATACATTTAGTCATGCCGACAAAGTGGTAGAATAAAATTGCAAACATTGTTTTTCGGGTACCTTCTCTACACGGTGATAGTTTTTTTATGTTGCTGAAATATTATAGTATGGGGAAGGGGAATCGTTTTTAATAGGTACTTTAAAAAGAATAAGGGCCTAAAGAAAGGTTATTTCTAAAGTCAATATTTTCGGAGATAACCGCTCCAGATAATTAAAAAAAGCTCCAGAAAGAAGGTCTTTTCATTAATTTCAGCCCTCTCCTGGGCAAGGTTCCCAAACTTATCCTACCCTAAAATGTATTCTTTGTAACCCAACCCGTAGGCTTTACGGTCTCATGAAACTCTTTTACATTTTGTAATAAATTCAATCTATCACATTTAAATTGTACGGTCACGTCTAATAATATGTATACATTTCGGAACGTATGTCAAACGCATAAGGTTCAAAATCGTATACATATTATTAGAGCCTACCGTACCGATATTATGTACCGGTCTACTTGTAACAGTATTCGAGTCTTAATGGAACGGAAATATATTTTTCTGATAAAATTTCCTATTGATATTGGAAGAGCTTATTTAAGGACACAATATAATATAGAAAATATATATGCGGATGATAGAATTCTCAGACTGGAATACATTTACAATAAAGCATAAGAGCGTAATAGTAGTTACCTATAGGTATCGGCACGAGAGTTGTGGTGAATGATTACACACGCATCCAAATGAAGTACTAATTGCAAATAATCTAGTGAATGGATGAATGACTTGCGTCAAAATATTGAAGCAAATCCCTTGAACAATTTTTTTGGTCAATCTTACAGTTGCAATTGGGTTTGCTGTCAGTACGAAAACAGAACAATAATTTCAAATTCCCCGTGTGTTTACATGACATCTTGATGTGTGCGTACCCTCAACTCTCGTGCCGATACCTGTACATTGTTTAGGGTTGCCAGACTTTGTTTCGAGCAGTATAATAATGTACCATCAATGAATATTATAAAAACTATTCTCTTTGAAAGAAAACAGTCTTCTTGATATTTATTACTCATCAAACATCAAATTTCGTCCCCGTACCGGCATTCGAGAATCGCGTTAGAATTTTTATCGGATATTACCAATCACCGGCTGTGTTCCGAATTTAAATTCGACAGAACATTCCGGTTACGCAACACCGCGCAGGCTACTCTGCTCCTTGAGACTACGAGGATAATGGTGAAGATGGCTTGAAGTGTGGCTTCCGTAGTTAAATGGACATGGTGTCCAAACTTCCCGTTACAAGTGAATAAGGAAGTGCTAAACGTCCAGGGGCCGTTCTGGAACGTTTTGTAAGTTTAACTATTTTCTTTACCAAAATATTACTAACTATAGTTTATAGAGGCAATAAAGGTATACTAGCATGTGAGGATGTTATACATATCTACAGGGTGACCTCGGAGACGTGTAGTTTATTTTTTTTAACTGCACTAACAACTAGCAAACGAATGGCCCCGCCCCAGTCCCTTAAAACAGATAAATTTTCTTATTTTATTTTTTGTTGGCATTTATGTATCATCATCATCATCATCATCAGCCGAAAGACGTCCACTGCTGAACATAGGCCTCCCCCAAAGATTGCCAGAACATTCCGGTATATAACAAGTTAATAAAAAAAAATAAAAGGAAACTTTTAAATGTGATATTGAGGTACTAAAAATAATTCTTGAGATATATGAAATGTTAAACTACGGAGATTTAATTTTTATTTGGGCGTTAAAATAGTATATTGCAATACAAGTGCCAAATGAAGGCCGAAACAAGTGGCGATAAATCGACACGAGTTACGAATTCCATTTCGCACGTGTATTCGTAAGACGTTTTTCAGTACATGGCACGCCTAAGATTTCGAACTGACATAAAATAAACCAATTCCCACACTAGCGCATAAAATATCACCACAACTAAGTACAATTTTTTTTGTACAATCGACCCTTACCCCTTACCCTTTAAATATATTTAGTGTATGTTGTTGTTGTTATGCCGTGTGGTGACGGCAGTAAGAATACATTTGTCACCACCCCAACTCCTCCTGCGGGTGTCGTAAGAGTCGACTAAGGGATTGAAGTGTCACTGACAATTTTACAAGATTGATGATGGGCAGCAGCGTCATCATAGTGGACACATTACTGCGATCGCCAATCTGCTTGCCCAGCGTGGCGATTATGGGCATTTACCTCCTAATGCGTCTATACGCATAGTTAATAGGAGAGGCCTACGTCCAGCAGTGGACTAACAAACGTGCCTATTTTGTGTGGTCTCACCGCTGGTCCAGCCAGTATTGTTGGGGCCTTCACATACACCCTTGAATTTCTTCGCAGGTGTATGCAGGTTTCCTCACGATTTTTTCCTTCACCGTAAAGCACTTGTGAATATCAAATGATATGTCTCATATGTCATACTTAAGTTTTTGGAAAATTCTTTGGTACGAGCCGGGGATTGAGCCCACGACCGCTGCGTAAGTTATTTAGTGTATTTGGATATTTCTCATTTAGATTTGTGAGTTGTCACAGACATGTATAAAATGTTAACGTTACCTAAACTTAATTTTCTATATTTTTATATATGATCAGAAATGTTGGACTTCATGGAAACCCTTAACTTTCGAATATGGTCGTGACAAACCTGTCAAACTAAATAAGAATGACCCATTTATGCCGTGGCCACGACATTGGTCTAAGGCGACCGGCTTAGCGGAAAACCATATTACGTGGGAGAGGGAGTACCCATATTCGGCATCCCGCTCCAACTCATGAATTCGCTCGCCGCTGGTCGCCTTATGCCCCGGAAAAGACATTGGTCTAAGGCGACCAGCGGCGAGCGAATCTATGAGTTAGAGCGGGATGCCAATATGGGTATGAAAGGGAGCACCATACGTTTTCCGCTAAGCCAGTCGCCTTAGACAGATGTCGTGGCCGCGGCGTTACACCGATGTCGTGGCCGGGCCTTTAGGGTATTTATTTTACCCGGTAGTAATGGCAAAAAAATGATTCGCCGAAAAACAGATCCTACCAGATTAACCCATCCGCTGCTCGGTCGCTATTTCAAGTATGACGGTCTAACCCCATTTTAGCTTCGACAATCGATAGCCGGATGCCGGATGTCACATCGACTCGTCAGCCGACGGCTCATTTCCAACCGGTGCGCTGACATAGACTTGATAATACGGTGTATACATTTGAAGGGTCCACGGAACCCAACCAATTTAAAAACCAATTTAAAGGTTAAACTTACAATGGCAGCTCATGGTAGACACATGCCTAGTCAATTCAAATTACAAAAGGAAAAACCACCTTACTTTTAACAGAATAAGGTGTGAATTTGCCCTGATTTTTTTAAGCACTACACATGTTTTTTCCGTGGACCCTTCATTTGATATTACCATGAGTTGCTATGCATGAGTAAGTTAAACCTTTAAATTGGTAATGTACATCGCAATGTAAATACATCATAATAAGTACATAGTTTTCGACTCACTTATTGTATTTATTTAAGACATTATTTTCTGCTCTAGACAATGGAAAGTAGGCTAGATTGCACGATTTTTTTTAATTTTTTTAATTTAAGGGTTTACGCGGTCTCACTTAAAACGCGTATTTTTTTTAAAGTGGTCCTCCCACTTTTTTGTAAAATAAAAATGAAAAAAAAACATGAGGACGTTTTTTTATCGATAATCGAAAGATTTCACGATTCTGAGTGAAAATCATATTATAAGGGTCAAAACCGAAAAAAGTGGGGGGACAACTTTGAAGATAATGGCAATCATATTCGCATATTGCAACACTTCATATAGGGTGGAAACAGCGGAGAAATAATGCCTATGTGCAGCTGACTAAGAAAATTGTCTTAAAGAGCCATCCATCAATGTTAAATAAAAAAATATTGGCGTTTCTAGGTTGCCGAAAAATACTTTTTCACTTCTCATACTCAAGAAGTGCACCTTTATGTCGTCTATGCACGCTTCGCACGCTCAGACCAAAAAATTGCCTCGGTTAAAAATGGGTCACTTTATGCTATGCCCTTGCTGTACAATCTACTATTTTTTTTAAGATGATCCCATAAGCCAGGATAAAAACTTTCAAAACCTTTTGGACCTTTCCAGCTAGAAAAAAAAATACAATTCGAAAAAGACTTTCACCAAAAAACTTTGTTAGAGTGATACAGAGCTGTTTATGCTCATCGCGCTTTTCCCGCTATTGTAAGAGTCTCACAAGGCTCGGAACCGGTTTTTTTCGAGAACCTCGAAATAGCCCAATATTTAAAATGTTTTATTATTCTTTATGTAGTACTCAAAATGTTATGAAATTACCAACGTCGTATTTTTAAATTACTCCATTAACAAAGAATTGATATACCGAAGAACAAAAAAGAACGAAATTCGAATCGTTCTTTTGTATCGAGTAAAACCCGGTATCCGAGCCCTGGCTATTTAGAACGCATCGCGCTCTTCCCGCTATAAAAAATACCACTAGCCACAGATTGAAAAATTCTATAACTTAACACTCACCTGTACCGTCCACCGCCTATTTTCTCGCTCGACTGGCGAAATTTTCGTTCGACCGAGATTGATCGACCGGCACCGATATAGACGTCCCGGTTAAGAACGGGGCAAGATAAAAGAATAACGCCAGCTTATGTGTATAAAAATTATAAATAGGGTATTATGGTTGCTATGGTGATTTGTATTTTCTCCACAAGATGGCGCCAGGCCAAATCCAGAAATCGAAAATAACGACCTAGAATCCTTTGCTCGCTCGGCATTCAAAAGCATGCGCGCCAAATAACGACTTTGGAGCAACGCATAACAATTAACTATTTTATAAAAGAGAAATAGGACATGATATAACTTATATTATAAAGAAACCGACATGTTATCATAACTGGAAATTGTAATATGCGCTATTAATTATTATTTAACACGATTTATGAATCCATTAGTGCGTTTTGATATGCAATTAATGTGTGTATGCATTTACGAAACAAATGGATACCGACTATACCATTACAGTTTTGAATACCAACGGATTTGTATCAATGTAGGATTTGAGCATGGCCCGACATGCTCTTGGCCGGAATTTAATATTGGGAGCATTCCACGAGAATGTCGCTTACGTAACGCGATCTTTTAGTACTTCTAAAAATGATAGGAACCTGAGTTCTAGTGTGGTAATATTTCGGGACTTAACTTACACGTTCACACAGTTTTTTCTAACTTTGAGCATTTATTTAACGTCTCTGCCATAGATAGTATAAGCGTCACGTAAGCGACATTCTCGTGGAATGCCCTATTGGTGGTTCGGTGTATAAAATAATAATTAATCAAGTACTGCTCGTGTTCACCACACAGCGGTGAACGGTGTAACGGGTTTACCGCATCACAGTCGGTTAGCGTTGAAAGGGTTAATTTTAAATATCGAAAACATGAGAATTTCTGGAAATTTTTTCGATAATTTTTAACAATGTATGGATTTTATAACTATACAGAGCATAAGGAAAATAGCGGAGGTGATATAATATTGAGAACTACAATTTATGTACACAGATTAAATTTAACGAATCTACTTAACCTAACCTATATCTAAGATTGGCCCTTGTGGCATTGTACCGAGGATGCTGGCGGCATTTCCTCGCTGTATCGCAATACTGATGCGTTGTGCGAGGAAGTCGCCAGCTCTTCGGTCTTTAGTTACGTCAACCAGACGTTTCGCGATCTCAGTACGCAAAACAATTTGCGTGCGCTGGGGCCCCATGAACCTAACGTTTCTATTGAGTGATATTACTGATATTGAGTTATTCGTCCGTCGTGCTTAATGCAAATTGAAGACTTATATGATTTTCCCTTTCACATTGGGCAGGACGAGGATAGTGGAGAAAATGTATCAAAGAAAAGCCAAACATGTTTTCATCAAACATAGACGTATCTAATATCGGGGAACCCGCATTAGACGTAACATGAGTCGCAAAGTAAAGGATACGTAGGTTTTACTCGATACGTAAATCATTATATCGCGCTCACACTAACATATTGGAACGAGCGTGATGGCCTGTAGTCGTATCATGAGTCGCAAAGTAAAAGATACGTTAGGTTTTACTCGATACGCAAAGCATTCTATCGCGGCCAAACAATTTATCACATTTGTGATAAATAAAAACACAAATAATGCCCTTGCCGGGATTCGAACCCGGAACCTCCAGCTTTGTAGGCAGGGTCACTGTCACTACCAACTAGGCTACGGAGGCTGCCGAAGGGGCTGCTTTACGTATCGAGTAAAACCTAACGTTACCGATACTTGCAAACTCATGGTACAGCTGAACCGGGTCAATTGAATTCGGGGGCATCAAAATATAATGTTTCTCCTTAATATTGTACCCGTGGCCTTTGCCCTATAAACCCGGTAACCCGACCTTCTCGCTTTTAAGGGTTCCGTAGCTAACCTTCCGTATTTAGATATTTGCTTAAGAATAATCAAATCACCTAATTAATAGTAGATTACATGCCAAGGCCGTTTAAGTGGGAAATGTCTCGGGTACAAGGAGACCTCTCGTGTATGTTTTTGTACGATGACCAAACATATACAATTTTGTAGAATTGTAAGCTTGTAACTTTTTGTGGTATAGGCCACTGCTGGGGGGGGGGAGCCAAGAAACTCACCAAACATCACCACAAAAGTAGCCGAAAAAACCTCGCATGATTTATGCATGAGCCCCCTTATAAACAGTTTATGTTATAGCTTCCAAATTCCGTAACACAAACATGCGCTCGAGTAGTTTCAAGCTACTCTGTATAAAGTTATGCAGCGTGTAAATTTAATGCGAGCACAAACTTTCAGGCTAATGAAGTTTCCCTGCAGTCTGTGCGGATGCAGAAGGCATCTGGCAGCAATACTAGCCCATATACATCACGAGCCATCACTTTCCGTACGAACTAGTCTCCAATAGATAAATTGCGGTACGTAAAGTGTTAATTATCCCCCTTATTCATAAACGCCTGCTGACTTAACAAGCCGCTAATAATTGTTTGTCCCTTTTGCTCTTATGGACACATTGTTAAGACCGAAAGGGATAAACAATTATTAGCGGCTTGTTAAGTTAGCAAACTTTTATGAATAAGGGGGTATAAGTGAATGGGCGTTTTCACAAATCGTTGTTGTTGAAATAAATCGTACAAGTTTGGGGTGGTTCTACTCAGGATCACGAGCTCTTTCAATTCTAATAGGAGAAAAAATGTCCCAAAATGTTTTTTCCATTACGATACCGTTTTTTCATACCTAGATGTTCAAAGGCGGTAGCGTAATGGAAGGAATGAAAACTGTATGAAAATTATGGGACATATTTTCTCCTAACAAAATCGAATGAGCTCGTGATTCTGAGTCGAATAAGCCTAAACTTATCCAAATTATAACAAGGTGATTTATTTATTATTTTATTTATATATTTGTTCTGTAAGACACAGGATTTCAACTTAAATCTAAATACATTGTCCCACAAAACTGTTTGAACAGTTTGACTGTGGGATCCGTGAGTCTCTAAAATACATAAAAAAGAAAAAATAACAGTGAAGTACAGAAGTAGAAATGTCGAATTTACATAGAAATTTAGGTAAAGTGTAAGAATATAAGATGCTGTTTAAATACTGTCGAGATAGTGTTGTAGTAGGGCTTTCTTAAATCTAGTTTTGTTTTTCTCCGCTCTAATATCCGCAGGTAAGGTGTTAAGTAATAAGTAATTTTGTGAAAACGCCCGAATACCCCCAAGAACTAAGTAACATATTACATTGTACTTCCAAAACGGCCCTAATAGCCGAATCAGATAGCAATCGACAACTTTTCACGTACTTTCCCGTTTCGTGTAGACGGACCAATCGATCGACGGCTGTCGCTAGGGAGTGGTAAACTACCCTACTATGGTTACTTCAGCGACATACATTACGACACAAGTGCGAAAAACATGAAAAAACGCCGTACGATACACGTACAAAAAGTCGTGTCGATTTTAAACACTCCCTTCGATCGTGTTTTAAAACATCGCCACTCCTTTCGATTTTCCGTTTTGTACGTGTATCGTACGACGTTTTTTAGTACAGATGGCCCTCCGAAGTTTTGGTCCTGACATGAAATGACCCACTTCTCGCACTAGAGCCAAAAAAGGCACCATCAGTACTAAAAAAAAATTGTTGACGAGTAAATTGCAAAAAAATTGTACTTAAAATTTTACGTGATTTTTTTTGTGTCGCGAAGTGAGTGATGAAAAAAATCATGACAAATTTATTCTGTTAAAAGTAAGGTGGTTTTTTCTTCTGTAATTTCAATTGACTAGACATGTTCTTTCCGTGGACCCTTCAACTAGTGCTAGTGTATTGTTGTTTCCTCTCTGTCACTCTCCATTAGAGCGACAAAGAAAGTTACATTTCGCTCGCGACTGAGTGATAGCGATTGGAATCTTGGCTAACGCATAGGTACGCACCTTATATTAAACTTCTAGTAAGGGATAAGTTCCCGTCCTCTCTATTCAGAATTAGGACGTAAATACCTGACAATAGTTATATTGTCAAAGTAAGCTTTGCCAAACATACAGGGCATGATATTTTTTACATTAGTATGTAATGGCCGGAGAAGGAAACATGTCAATATAAATAAATTGCGGCGGAACGGGTAAGTTAGCTGTTTCGATCATAAAGAAAGAAAATATCCCATTCTAGGGTTCCTTACTACCCTTAACACTTTCGCCACATACGTCTGTCCGTCTGTCCGCAGCATAGCTCAGTGGCCGTTAGTAGTTAGTATAGTCAAAGACAAAATAAGGTGTACACAAAAATGTTCAAAAATATGTCCCGTTGCACTCTAATTCTGTGTAATAAGAACGTCGTAACATATTTATGAGCGGATTCTTTCGATACTTATTTTTGCACTTGACTGTACTAGGCAATTTGGTACACGTTTATTAAACGCTAAAAACTTGGCATTCATTCAGCTTTCCATCACTTCGATAGCGGTATCCAATTGAAAGATTGAAGGACCGACGATTGGTCAACAATATTAAATTCAAGCGCGTGAAACGGAACGCGGCCACGTGTAACCGTCCTGTTCCAAATTCAAAATTTCAAACATGAGCGGGTATGATTGATTCATATTTGGGCGCCCACCGTCGTTCGGTCTAACTTACTAAACCGCGTATCTGCAATACTGATTTAATGGAAAAGCCACCCGTATTCAGAGTAGTAAAAAGGTGATATTCCCATGAATTGATTGCTGTACAGGCGAGGTTGAGTACGTATGACGGCGATTTGTCTCTTTCAGTTCTATCACAGCAATACGCAAGAGCGATAGAGAGGCACATAGACATCGGACTCAGTAGACCCTCTGTTTCGGGCTTATTTGGAGTCCGAAATATGCAATTCACGTGTGTGCTATTTGGAATTGGAACGCCTGAGGCTATTTGGACTAGCTTTTAGACTTCAGTTTCAAACGTTTGTAAATAGGTTTCAATTACAAAGAAAAATTGCAGCGGTTTACCTTTATATGTCACATATGTGTGTTACAGCTTTAGAAAGGGGTCCCAAAGCGGCAAGTACACTTGGTCGTTGCAAATATCGGTTGCCTGGGATCAACGTAGGCGAAGCGAACGACCAAGAGTAACCGCCGCTTTATTCATAAACATCTCTTACTTAACAAGGTACGATCGTTTTATTATATGAAGGTGCATGGCCCCCAAAAGAGCATTCGCTGTACTATCCCCCACTCTACGAAATCAACGAATCACGTTTCGTGTAACGATCGAATTTCGTAGAGTAGGGGGATAGAACAACGAATGCTCTTTTGGTCTGCATGCACCTTTAAACATATTAAAACCTAAATATAGGCTTACTAATTCAGGCTGTGGTCTCCTATTTCACGCCGTACGCGGCGTCTCGTCACGTCGTACGCTGCGTCTGAATGCTCACTATACGTATGTACTGTTGTGGTCTCTTTCACATGTCGACGTTGGCGTCTTGACGTCGCACGCGGCTATCAAAAGCTGCGCGCCGCGTTTCTAGTCTTTTCGAACCATTGCAGCGTGAACGTCGTCTCTCGCGTCAAACAAAATGTCGAAGTTTAATAAATGAAAACACGAGTTATTAAAAGAATTTATTAAATCTTTCAATGCACTGTATGATAAAAATGAAAAAAATAATAAAATAGTAGATTGTGTCACAAGGGATCAAAATGGTATATTTCCGGCGTGGGCATAATATTGAATTCTGAATGGAGCGACGGATCCCACAATTGAATCCCGACCGTAGGGAGGAATTCTAAAGTGGAATCCTGACCGCAATGAAGGATTCAAGAGTTAACGCCCGTGAAGAAATAATTTTGATACCGTGTGACAGATACTGATTTTCACACCACCTATGAGAAAAATAAAAGATATATCACATATTTTATATTTATGCAAATAATCGATTCTGAAGAACTTTTTATCAATTATGAACGTACTGTTTATTTTCATATTTCATTGTAATTTTTTAAACTGGCAATAGAAAGTCCTTAAACAGAAAAGTGCCACTTTAATCCCTCCCAGCAGGGAAGAAAAGACCCGTATTCGAATAGGTGGTGTGAAATAGTAGATTGTTCAACGAGGGACTAAAACAGGCCATTATGACACGAGATATTTATCCACCCGAGCGTAGCGAGGGTGGATGTAGTTCGAGTGTCATTATGGCTGTTTAGTCTCGAATTAAACACTCTACTTTTCACTTAGAATGCGAGGAAAAAATCTCAGTATTTATTAGCAGAAAGAACATGTAAGAAACAAAAAATTAAATTACTGCGATGTCAAAACTTCCGATTTCTTCGGAACATGGCCACTTGACGATAAGTTCGTAAACTTTTTCAAGTTATATGGTTTCGTTGCAGTGTGGTTTTAAGCATGGAATATATGCTACAAGGTGATGACGGTTGATATTTCTTAGATTTTTCAAAATATGTCAGAAATACGCCTTCCATAAATGATGTTGGTAACTAATTTGCTTTCCAGTTTTCCAATCCATAAAAGTTTGATATGCTTTTGAATATTACACTAGATTTCGGCGGCAAAAGATTTTGCACCACCTCTTTTGCATTCTTCTTTATTCTGGAGTAAGGCGTTAATACTTCTTCATCGCATGACG
>JALPQI010014424.1:0-28733 GCA_025490895.1 Thaumatotibia leucotreta | reverse complement strand
GCCTTAGCACTAATTATTAATAATTCTAGTAAGTCATTAAGGACGCTCGTGTAAACTAGGTATTCACGTGGAATTATAATTTATTGTAACAAGATGTGAGGTAGAATTACATTGACAGCCAAGTTCGCAAAGATGAAAGGTGATACGCCTATTGGGACTCAGGGAGTACGGCATCAGAATGCTCAGCCAAGTTGCCAATCGCTAACGCTTAGTAGCGTATCGTAGTTTTCCCTCTCTGTCACTCTTTCATATTAGTGCAACAAAGACAGTTAGCTGCCTTTCGTTTACGATTGACGACTAAGCGGTAGCGATTGGCAACTTGTCTAAGCATCCAGGTAGCTCAGATGACACCGTAATTTAATGCAATTAGCATGTAGATATTAAATATGATAGAGTATTTACTAGTTTTTTACAAATGCGACTGCTGCGATCTTGCAACCAACCTAGCTTTGTAACCTGGAGAAATTTCATAAGTTGCGAAACTTGCATAGAGAATGTTCTCAGAAATCTAAATTTAAAATCAAGCCAAGACCGTACTAGATACATTATAAGTTCTCAAGGAAACATTCTCAATGAGAACCTACTCTTAAATTCTCATGAAAATTCCCAAAAATTTCGGAGTAGGTTTATTGATTTATTCCCGTAATTTTGAGAATGTTCGGCAACTTGTACAGTCAAGTGCAAAAATAAGTATCGAAAGAATCCGCTCATAAATATGTTACGACGTTCTTATTACACAGAATTAGAATGCACTGGGACATATTTTTGAACATTTTTGTATTGTCTTTGACTGTACATTGTACATTGCTAAACCAACCAACTATAATAAAATTTTCATCACATTTGCTGCCTAAGCGCGCCATTGTTTGCGCGCGCAGCGGGAATAATAGATAAGTGAAATTCCCTAGGGAGTAATAGAAATGTCAGTACGTCATTTAATAATGTTATTTCTTAAAACTTATTTTTTATTCGGCAAGTGTGATGAAAAACATTGTATGCATCACGGTCGGTAAGCGGAATACTAACTCGAGTCATAAAAGCCCTCCGCCTAACGGCGTCGGGCTTCTAACACTCTCGTTGGTAATTCCGTACTTACCTCCCTTGATGCACAATGTACTATATATTGTTGTAGGTATGTAACAAACAATAATACACGCCACGGAGTAACGCTAGCTATAAATATGTCAAAACTTTTTGCCATTGTCATAAGTCTAACGTTCTAAATCTCTTAATGCAATACATTGTGTGAAAATGAATTTCACGGTATACAATCATGAGCTAAGCTGAGCTGACACATTTTCAGGTACGATAAGCTTTACAGGACTTGTCTCGTTTTTACTTTTACGTTCCTGGAGAAGGATTAGTACCTAAATCCAGTGCTGTTATATCCGTTACAAGAAATTGTGTTTTAATTAATAATTATCAAAACGTATTCTGTTTACTGACATACGGGTAATTTTTTTCTAACTTGAATATCTATTGTACAATGTAGTTTCAATTCTCGAGTAAATTAATTAAAATAAAATTAATTTCACCTATTCTGTAAATATGTAGAAAATCAGTTTCTAATTTCAATTACATTTCATTAGTGAAGAAAACATGTAATACCCAGTCGTTTACAATACACATTAACGGTAAGTTTCCAAATGATAAACTAAACTCTTCAAATGTTAAATAGGTATGTGTGAGATCTGAGGACGAACATTTACTTTAACAGTTTACAAATTACCATTATCTTAATTGATTTTTACTTTCGTGGACATAATAGCTATACATATAATTAAACGTGAAATAAGACTATGAAAACAGATAAACTCGCGTATATCAACTAACTTTAGCTTCAATTATCCGCACACCACGAACCCGTAAATTGTTTGAAACGTCGGAATGAAGTTAATAGTAGTTTATGCAACCGTACGTAATGAGGGGCATTACAACTCGAGTGTGGGTTTATGAAACGAACCGAAGGTGAGTTTCATAATAGCATCACACGAGTGTTGTAATGCCTGATTACGTATAGTTGCATACACTACTTTATCTACACACATATCATAAGTGCTCTAAGACGCGTTCAGAAACAAAGCTTTCTCATACTTGGCTCTCTACTGTTGCGGCAACAGGTTGTTAGTTGCGGTCATAGCTGCATTGAATATGTCCGGCGGAATGCTCATATCGTTATCCGAGTCACTGACACTCATTATTAAGTAATTATCAGTATTATCACAAAGTATTCAAATTTTTCACAATTGTTCACTTGTAGTAGTAAGCCAACAAACAAAAGACAGCTGCTCGGAATGGCAGCGATTTGAATCTCTGTAATTTTTTTTTAAATCATAGACAATCGAGTGATGTCCCTAATCTTGTGTCACTCGATATGAAAATATCGTCCGATTGTAACTGAAAACATACTGAATTAACTTTTTGTGTCGATGACTGGCTGAATATCTATAGATACCAGAATAGACACCCCACTTGAATCTGACAGCTGTTCCAAATTTAAAACTCATAACCTCCGGAAAAATCGTATATAATGTTAACTTTATGTATGTGCCAAGTTCTGATGGTGGGTAATGCTGGTCATTGTCTATTGTTTCTGAACGCGTTTAGAGCACTTAACGATATTTGTGTAGATAAAGTTAGTTTTTCTACTCCTGACCTTTTTTTTGCTAGTTACATAGCTATGCACACTATTGTAAAGATATACATAATTACATCTGTCAAAAGTCTATAGTCTATTTCTCAAAAACGCACTCCCAGCCGGTATCGTAATGTCGCAGCGTTGTTCGATAAGAGAAGGCACGCGAGATATATGGGCGTCTCTCGCTGCCAGAGGTCGTCACTTTCCGAACAGACTCAAAAACGCACTGCGTGCTACCACAGACTGCCACATCACACCTATGATAGACGCCATATTGAATTTGTTCCGATCTTCGAATTTTTACACTAATTATTATAAATTATAATTATATCAATAATTGTAAATTAAAATAATATAAGGTTAAAATATAATTTTAAAAGAAAGGTTTTGTTTTTTAAATTATTAATGTGATATAATATATTTTTGTACCAATTACAAACTTCATATTATGCTAAATTACTTATTTTTACCTCTGGCAACTAAGCGCGGTTTTAAAAGCAAACTTATCCATAGACAATGACAGCTGCATTAAAAAAAAACCTTCCCGCTTTCCGCTAGCAGTTGAAAGTCCTATCGCGAACTTCGAAATTGAGTTTCGATCATTTGTCTCCGTCCCTTCAACAAGATTATTATTAGAGTGACAGAAACGGATGCTCGATTTTTGCGAATTTCGAAGTTCGTGGACGGCCCCCAGTTCTGTATAGGTTTGATTTAAGTCGATTCGCATATAGTTTGTACCAATGTGCAGTGCCTAAAAAATGTGATTTATTTCATTATTATTATTAATTTCTAATGTTCTGCCTGCTCCTTTTGGGAGTGCAGGTATGTGTGAGCTAACAATATTATTTTAGTTTGTTTATATACATACTAGGTGTTTATTGGTGACAACTGGAATAGATGTGTGGCGTTCAGTAATGTACATATGATATTTTATTTGTTCTGTGTATGCTATGCCACTTAGTCGTAGAAAAAGTATAGTATGCAACGTTGCATTATTAGTTCAAAAAATGCTCGCGACGTTTTCAATTGCGATACTCGCCCTTCGGGCTCGTATCGCAACTCACGCCGCTCGCATTTTTAGACCCCTTATAATACCACTATTGCATAAAATACTATAATAACGCAAGTTTATCCGTTTTCGTAGTTTTATTTCATGTGTAATCCTCGCGGTAACCGAAGAAAATATTGCATAAGTAATTAAACGCTTAATAAACTCACGTGTATTTGGTCACTACGCGCGACGCGAGTCGCGTGCCGTGAACGCAGGCTCGGTGCTTGAAAATGGAGACCTAGGGTCTTCGAAACATGTTGAGCGTAGTGACTAAACACGCACGAGTTTAACCGTTTACTTATATCTGAGGAGTGTCTTTTCAAAAGGGCTTATTTTCACTTTGTCAATAGAGAATATTTCTATTATAAAAACATACGTCATTTCGATGCAAGTGCAATTTTTTTTTTTTCGATGAGGGCGAAACTTGTAGCCCGAGTGAAACGAGAGCGACAATCACCCGAGTTAAAAATAAGTTTTTACGCGTGTATTGAACGACTTTTTTCATAACAAGTACCTTAAAACGAGTAATTTACGCACGCGAAGCGTGCGCAAAGTTTACTTTTCCGCACTAGTCAGGAAAAAAACACTTGTTGATAGAGTGGAAATAATCCTCTTTGAAAAGACACTCCTCATTTATGACCATCTATTGTATATGACGATATGTCTATCAAGAAAATGGTAAGCTTTATCCTCATATTAATAAGGATTAATCTCTTTCTGTCAAAAGTTCGGTCATAGATCTCACGGGCTGTATTTCTCTTCTATTCCTCTGATAAACTTATAGCCACGAACACCATTCAATATATTACTCAAAGAGACGCTTGAGAGACACTTGTCCCTCAGTTTGTTGTCTTCTAAACAAGGCCACTGCTTCGATTCCACCCTTCCCGGGCCTTGGTTGATATTAATAGTTTCTAGGTCTACCTTTATTATGTACATAAGAGTATTGTACTTAAATTTCAATTATTGTAATTCATAAATATTAGGCCATTTTTTAAACTTGTGCCACTACATTTTTTTGAATTTAGAACTTAATAATAAAAATACCTATATACAAAAAAGTGGGGGAGGGGACAAATACACAAAAATGGACCATTAACATCAATGCGGTTATAGTTTCGGATGATACGGTTCAATATACCTACGTTAGAGGCGGTAGTCATCACATGGCGACAAACTCAGTGCTGCAGACTTACCCCCTTATTCATAAATGCCTCTTAACTTAGCAAGCCGCTAGGTATTGTTTGTCCCTTTCAGTTTTATCAATATTGTCTATATGAGCGTTTATGAATAAGGGGGTTAATTTATACTTTTTTAGGGCTTCTTACCTTTAAAGGAAAAGAAACGGTAACCTTATAGGACCACTCGCGTGTCTGTCTACTTGTCCCTCTGTTACAGCCGATTTGCTCCGAAACTACTGGGCCGATTGAGTTGAAATTTGGCACACATAATATATGTAAGTTGGTGACCCAACGAAGGACGTGAAACGTAAATTAATTAATTATAAATGATTTAATATTGGTTGGTAAATTAGAAAATTAAATAAAAGTTTTTAAAACTGTATCATGTGATATATAAAATGAAAAAATTCAATAAATTACTGTTTGTCTTTAAATTATGAGTGATAATCGTGAAAGTTTAAATCATTATAAAATCAAAAAGTTTAATATGAGGATTATAAATATATATTTTTTATGATTGTAGCATAAATAATATTGAAGTTAGGAAATATCATTCGTTGGACAAAGCAAAAATGTACGCTCAACCAATTACGATCCTAGGTCACTATAGAACCATGTCACAATGACAAGTATATTAATTTTTTACCGTTTAATTTAGTTGGTTCCAATTGGTCGAATGTATAATAGGTATATCCGTAACAGTTTTTGAAACCTATACACCGTGTTTTTATTGATTTCCGTTAAATTAAAGGGAAGCTTATTTAGGTCAAAAATAATCAATTTCTCTAAGAAACTTGTGTCTAACTCTCACTGTTATTGAGTTATTAAAAATATAAGTTTAATGACTGAACAAGTGTATTGCAACTTTTATTACAACCTAATGTTACTTATTTTGACATGTGCCGTCAGCAGCTGTCAGTCGCCTGAGATCTTATTCTTAAGATTCTCTCACACTTGCTATTACAATTACGTATGAAAACAAAAAAAAAAACGAAATTAACAAAAGTCGATATACCAGGCAACTTCTATTAATGTCCCAAGTAACCTGTCCAATTTAACGGAAATCAATTAAAACACGGTGTATAAATACCTAGTTTCATAGCCATTGATGTAGCCGTTATTTTTATTGTCATTACAAAACGAACAGCGTTAGTCGGACAACTGGTCTTAACAACTTTACTCACGGTGCACATTTATTTTATGCACACAAAAATAAGCTTGTTACAATTAGGTACTCTGCATCGTAGATGAGGCTTAACTTTTAACAAGTTAATTGGTTTCAGGAATTCAGGTACAACGAAAATTGTTCAGCATTATTACCTCTTCTGTTTTCTGCACAATTGGCTTCCAGAGGAAATAGTTTGCGGAAATGCAAGATTAATTTGATGATCTAATTATAGGAATTTCCTAACCAACGGAAAATGTCTTGAAGTATGTAAATTCCCGTTTATATTTTTAAGAGGTATAGTCGTTATAAATTGGTTCAGGTACAGTAAAAGAAATATAGTCGCTTACCTACTTTGTTGACCTTTATTGTCATATTATTGTTTTACTTTTAATTTAATCAGATATCGTGAATAAAAATAAATAAGATTAATTCCTTACAATGTTTTTTGAAGTTTTTAGTTAACTGAACTGACTATTTTAAAAAGGTACCTCGTAAATCAATGAGCCAGAAACTTATTATTTTTTTTTTATGTTGTTTTGTTTTGGCTACATGTACCATATTTTCTTCGGTTACCGCGAGGATTACTTACTCATGAAATAAAACTATGAAAACGGATAAACTCGCCTATATTAACTAATTTTAACTTCATTCCGACGTTTCGAACACTTTACAGGGTTCGTGATCTGCGGAAATTAGTTATGATACGCGAGTTTATCCGTTTTCATAGTTTTATTACATGTACCAAATTGACTAAATCGAAACAACAAAGTAGCCCCTTCGTAAGATAGGAAAAAACATTACTTGTATTACGTATCAGCACTAATTTCGGCTGTCAAAACTGCAAGTAAGAAAAGAACGTCTTAGTATTTATTTATCCATGCCTTCAGTAAGCACTGAAGGAAAATGCGTCGCATCTGGAAGATGGAGAAATTGGCATCTTAGGACATAATTTACTACGTCTAGCCAGTTTTTTACTACACTCACGAGCAACGAAAATACTTCACTTTGTAAGGAGATTTTTGCAAACATTACCCATTTTATTTTCCACGAGTGTACTAAATAAGCTTAGTAGTAATTGAATGTCAGATTTAAAGCCATTCCGGAGACTAGTTTAAGAGTTGGGTTATATAGGTATATATGTACTTAGTAACGGACCAGATTGCTACGTAGAATTTGTATTTATATTTACAAGTGCAGTTACTCTCTTTACACACTTTTTACGAGTAGACTACCAGTTTCAAACAATCATGTTATATTTTGTAAGAACTTTACTTACCTAATCGTAGTAGTTAATGAGTTTAACACGTTCAATGCAGTAGGGGGTCTTTCGACCCCTTACAAAGTATGGTTAATTACGAGTTAAGCTAATTGCCGCAGCGAAGATGTTAATTAAATTAATTTGTAGTAACAGCTAAGGGTTGAATTTTTGAATTCTTAGATAATCCATTATATAAAATGATGACTGCGTTTTTGGAAGGCATGTTAAAAATGGATAGACATTTATACAAAGATAATAATTATACGTTATCTGGGTTTGGTAAAATTCATGGGACAATCATAAACAAATCAATCTAGTTCGTAAGCCCAATTAAACTGGTATTGTGGGTACAATGCGATCACATTATATGCAAGTATCATCATCATCATTGGCCTGGAACATCTATAACAGATGATTTAAGCAGCTTCTGCTCGGGTTTGGCACTTACGGGTGTGACTAAATAGACCGATACGGGAGCGGCAGCAGCGACCGCACTTCGCACAAGTAAATGCAATGTTCGGCGAGCGATGTAAGTATAATATATAGATAATAGGTACACATACAAATACAACCATGACCAAGGAACAAATATTTGTAATAAACAAATTAATGCCCTCGCCCGACCCTTCAGTGTCGTAGGGACCAACTAATCTGCGGAAGCCGACAAAAAATCCCCTGAATAAAACAGCTTCTCTATCAAGATGGCTGTAGCCCCATCTAGGTAGGTACATAGTTAAATGTAAACATGGAGTATGTTTGCTTATTCAGAAAACGTTTCCTTACTTAGCAAACCGCTATAATATTGTTTATCCCTTTCGGTCTTACTGATGTGTCCATAAGAGCATAAGAGACAAACAATACTTAGCCTCTTGGTAAATTAGGAGACGTTTATGAATAGGAGATAGTCGAATATCCACTACCTCTTTAATGACCTAGATCTTAGAAACAACTAGTAAAGGTTACGAACAGATTTCGCCACTAAGTGCTCAAGAATCTGAAACGACCATGTCTTAACCATAACTCCTCCAGCAGAGTAAATGGTAATCATTTTCAAGAAGATGAACGCGACAATTTGCACGTACTCTAATCCCCGTGATAAATCTGTCTTCCATGTCTTTTCCACCAAGGGAATAAAGACGGTTTTCCTTTACAACCAATTGCGTGTTTTACCGTGAACTGTCAACGGGTAAGTGTGAAGGGAATTCGGGAGAAAAATAGTCAGTAATTTATGTGAGGTTCTGATAAATAGCAACCTTGTATTTTCAAGTAGCGGGCTTAACCCGTTTCAGGATTATTTAGGGCTGTGAAAAAACTATGATAAAATAGGTCATAGGTATGTTATACCGTTTATTATAGCTGAAAGATAAATAAGCTTCATATTTCTTAAGAATAAGCCCAAAAAATAAAAGGATTCTAAATTCTTCATATTATTAGGTACCTAATAAAGAAGTACGATGTTTTTTCTTTAAGTACTTACCTACTGTATATTTTTAACCATATACGTAACAACATAAATGAATAAATAAATATCTTGGGACATATTACACAAAACGACTTAGTCCCGCGATATTTATAATATATTGTTATAGATACATATAAATACTTACTACATAGTAGGGTGGGTCATTTTTCGAAATTTACGATTTTCTGGAGGGCACAGTTACAAAACGGTGTCATTTGATGTGTGATTACCACTCTCATTTTTATTATATTTTTAATTTAAGTTTTTCTGCCTCCGGATTTGAGTAGAAATCTTCCTAAAATGTATAAAGCTTAAAAAAAATGTTTTTTTTTTGGACTTTTTTTCGTCTCTTTTGGCTCCGTAACTATAGAAAAGCTATTTCCAGGTAAACACAATACTCAAACATGTTCATGTTGCAATAAAAAGTAAAAACATATATATCAACTGTAGTCAGTACGAAATGTACCTACTGAAGTTTCTATGAAATCTTTCAATTAGATCCGGAGGCAGAAAATTAATTCAGATGGCCAAATCATTTTGCACACTCTTTGTTGACCTAATTACGGAACTATTGACAACTATGCCCAGTAAAAAACAAATACTTTTTTTTTCTTCATACATCAGTGACCCACCCTAATACATAGACAGCCGTGACCAACGAACAAATATTTGTGATAAATAAATACACAAATAATGCTTTCGACGGTATTTGAACCCGGAACTTCCAGCTTCGTAGGCAGGGTCACTACCAACTAGGCTACAGAGGCATAATTACAAACATATATTATCATTACATTACGATATTTTACGAAACGTTTAAGCGTTTCACCGCGTGGTTACGGCAGTGAGAATTCCTTTGTCACCACCCCAACTCTTCCCGTGAGTGCTATAAGAGTGAACTAAGATATTGAAGTGTCACTGACCATTCATTTATTGGGTAGTTCTATGCGATTATTCAGTCGCAACAATCAAGTCATTACCATTCCCAAATTATTGACGAACTGCGTATAAATAGTGGAGTCATTTTCGATTATCTTGTAGCAGACGCATGTTTGTCTGCTATTCTGGCATAATAGTCTCGTTTGCTTTTATAAAACGGTAAATAAAGTGGTGATGGTAATGAACAAAAAAACGCGTAACAAAATCGCATAGAAACACCGATATTGAAGGTTGATGATGGGCAGCAGCATCATCAACTGCGATTGCCAATCCACTTGCCCAGCGTGGAGATTTATAATGTGTCCAATGTCCATACGCATAGGTAAATAGGAACTCTAGCGGGATGGATAGAAAGTAAACGCGCGTTAATTACTTAGTGGCAACTCATGGTAGGGCTACTGATATGGACCCAGAAGGTGGAACAACTATAACATTGGTAATACGTAAAATTCATCATCATCATCATCAGCCTATGTTAGTCCACTGCTGGACGTAGGCCTCTCCTATTGACTATGCGTATAGACGCATTAGGAGGTGAATGCCCATAATCGCTACGCTGGGCAAGCGGATTGGCGATCGCAGTAATGTGTCCACTATGATGACGCTGCTGCCCATCATCAATCTTGTAAAATGGTCAGTGACACTTCAATCCCTTAGTCGACTCTTACGACACCCGCAGGAGGAGTTCGGGTGGTGACAAATGTATTCTTACTGCCGTCACCACACGGCAAACGTAAAAACGTAAAATTATCTCATTGAAATTCACTCGATTGTCACCGATTATGCAACAGAGTGGGTACTTACTCGTACCTTCCTTTTTTTTTCAGAAAAAGGTTTACGTAAATAAGCAATATCTAATAGGTTTTTGTATTGGATACAAAATCTACATAAATTGTACTGTCTTTCCAACCTTACTCACTACGATCCAATAATGCATAATTGTACAAAGGTAAAAGGAGAACCTTTCCTGGTTGTCAAAACATTCACGTACTCGCATCCCACCTAAAAGCCTCTTAGATTGAAACTTGAGTAAGAAAATGTAAAAACCGGCCAAGGGCATGTCGGGCCATGCTCAGTGTAGGGTTCCGTAGTTATTCAAAAACGTTTTCAAAATTATTTTACTTTAAAGTACTTATTCTATAAGCCCACTATCCACTATTGATGATTGTTTTCATATTTTCGAACCCACGGATCAAAAGTTAGGGGAAACAACCGTAAAACCATACAACCATAGTCCAGTACTATAACTATGGTCCACAAGTTCAACTCGTAATTAAGCATCAATGGAAATCTTTTATTTTGGCCTTCTCTAAGTTTTTTAATCATTAATGAGGAGACTTTGTGTAACAACTATGTCAATAATATAATAATTACACTTAACCGAAGATATTTGACTTAATTATGGATGGGAGCTTTAATGGACTATAGTTGGGTAGTTTTACGGAATTTATTTATTTTTGACTTAAAAGAAAAATCTTCTTTGATAACTTGATGAAACTTTTTTAAAGGCCTATTCAACGATACCCCACGCTGTACGATTACAGCAAATAAAAAAATACCTAATCACCACTTTACGTGACTTTACGTGGGTCCCGAAAAAAATACAATTATACATTTTATTCTAACACTTTGTCGTGATTTATATATATACTTGTACCAAATTGCAAATTTCTAGTACTAATGGTCACTAAGCTATGCTGGAGACAGACAGAGGCGAAACTATAAGGGTTTCTAGCTTACTAGGGAACCCTAAAAATGCGTAGGATAAGAATAAGACAACGATCTGATAGGCATTTTAATGGCACGTTTAAGCAGATACGTGACATCCTTAGCTGAAATCTCTTTAAAAGGAAGAGGCGTAAATTATAGGATAAACGAGATTTTGAGATAACATGGGGGATGGGGGCTACTTTATTCGATAAAACTGAAAGGTCATAAACACGTAAAATATCGGGGTATCAAGTATTCCGATGATGTTTTATTAATCTCTTGCTATTTACTTTTTGTATCTGCTATTCATAGATGTACCTGAAAAGCTCCAAGTCAATCCTTTGATAGCCACAACACCTATGTCAAGCAGTAGGGTGGTTCACGTTTGTATGGACAAATATAAAATTAAGTATATTTTTTCAATGAGACACCCCTTTAAATATTATCAAAATCAATTCACAGAAAAAGTTAAATGATTCGAAAGTAAAAGTTTAGCTCAATGAGCTGTAGACCTCAGTTCTTATTTTTTCTGTGCAGTTTTGAAATTTTACAATAAAATTATTACAATATTTTACAAGGATCGGTTGGAAAATGCGCTTTGTAGATAAAATGCCGGACAAAATGTTATCGTTTGGTGAACGATTTCATATTTTCTTAGTTGCATGTATCAGCAAATAAATCTTGTATGCAGCAGAGAAATCACGTTTCTCACAGCTGAACCGTCGATAAACATAAAAATCAATGCTTTACCTCCCAGTCTAGTATATATTACCGAGAAAGAGTATAAGTACAATGTTTGAAAAAGTTAAATCCAATTCGCTATTGAAGATGGCCAATTGAGAATCTATCAGCCTTCAGAGAGAGTTCAAAATTTAATGACAGGAAGTTTAAGTAATATTTGTGCTTTATACAAATATCGTTATATCTGCAGATGTCCAGACGTCTTTTCCGTGGCGTGACTATGAATGCATTTTAATTTCATGTCTGTTGCTGTCTTGTTGAAATGTTTTTAAATCCGTTCTTTATCTCTTGGTCCCATTTTTTCCGACACTAGTGGTAAATTAGCGCGTGATTTATTTTGAAGGAGATAATTCAATTCTCTTTCATGTAAATATGAAAGATCTACCAATATCAGTTAAGAGTATTAATATTGGTAGATATCATGTATTCGGCAAACATGATCGGCAAATATGAAACATACAACATCCAAGGTAATAACAGCACATTTACAAGCATATTGTCATTAAAAAATACGTACAAAAGAATCTATGAAAAAGCCATAAGGTACACTCGTTCGTATAAAACTGGCATCTGTATTTTAGTGCCGTCTGTAGACATCATTATTGTTGATTTATGCCTTAATACATTAATCACCCTCCACAAGCTTTTAAAATGATACAGGAACAAATAAGATTCCAACATCGCTAAGTGTCTACAAACTAAGTAGGTACCTACCTACATGTACACTTGTAACGTAATAGTATTTTTGCTCGCCTATTTGAGAGACTGCTGGGCAAAGACTCTCAATCTCCTCTAATCTTGACTTTGTACAAATGTACATGTACGATTGTACGTGTGCCAGTCAGTCATTAAGGGAGATGTCCATTATATGGTATGTTCGATCATGGTTCGACGAAACTTTCGATCATACATCACATACAGACATCATCAGAATATCTTAATCCAGTGTTGGTCGTAGGCCTCTCCTATTAACTATGTAAATGCCCTTAATTGCCATTGCTGGTCAAGCGGATTGGCGATCGCCATAGTGTCCACTATGATGATGCTGCTGCCGATCATTAAGAGGGTGGTCCACGACAGTATGAAGACTTTTTTTCTAATCTTACCCCCACAAGGCCTCACTTGTTTTAATATATTAAAGTAATAATATAAGTAAGTATATACCAAATTGGAGGTAATTTGCTGATTATTTACCGGTCACTGAAAACGTTTATACTTTCGTTGATCTGATACAAATCAATAATGTACATTTCACCAAAATTCTATAATTAAAACAATATTTGCTTAAATGAGTAGGTAAGTCTTATTGAAAATCTATAGATAAAGCCATTGAACATCACACCAAAATTAAAAAAAATTAGGGAACGGTTTCTATTCATACATTTATGTACTGCAGAATTGTCAAATTTAGAGCGACCTCTAAATGATGCTCGATTACTCTGAAAATTGGTACACATTACTTTTAGGGGACATGTACAATAATAAGCTCTGTGGAGCCGGAATATTAAAAAAAAAACCTTTTTGGACCACCATAATCATCAATCTTCTATCAAAGAGTGGTCAGTGACACTTCAATCCCTTAGTCGACTCTTACGACACCCGCGGGAACGGGACTCACCAATCACGATTGAACTGATTGTAATTGCAGACATAAAGTGACAATAGACACACTTATTCCAGAACCGAGTGGAAATCCATTGAAGAGGCATATCGATACCTTTGGGTTCAATTGTCGTAAAGGACATTTTGGCGAAAATGAGTTATATATACAGTTTTGTTCAGAATTTCAAGCGCTATCGATCTGTATAGTTAAAGTTCCGATATCTTTTTAAAAGTTGCCTTTACGACCGAGATTTTCTACTATGCAAAAATAGCGTAGCGAATGGGGCGTAAATATCAAGTCATTCATTATAAATAATTTTCTGTGTCGTAAAGGAAATGTACAAATAAAAATAGTGTCGTAAGTGACCTAATACGTTATGTGTTGTCCTTTACGCCCTTACTTTTTACGATTACTTTCTGTAGTTCTATGGCCAACTTGGGCTTAAAGAACAAGTTTTTTCTTCGTCGGCCGTTACGACCGGCATTAAAAATTAATTCTTATATTTCTTATACAATTACCATTGAATGATCCGGGTGAACAAGGACCGAAGTCATTTTTGTTGTTGTTTATTACCATACATTTGTTTGTACACATACAAACGAATGTATGGGAAATATATTAATAGTCATTCAGGTCAAATCAACATCATTCACATCCACACAACTTTTTAATCTAAGAGGGGACTGCTTTCGTAGTATTTATGTAAATAAAATACACTAAAGGTAATCAGTAAACTGTAATCAGCCACTGTCCAAGTACCTAGTTTATACATATAATACCTATATGTGACGGTAATTCTGAATCTTCAGTAGAAATAAGTTGGAATAAAATAATATCTGAAGACATTATAGTCGTATCTGGGAGTTAAATTCTAGAAATAGGTACAATCTGTGCCTTCAGTACCGGGGAACTTAACCCGTAGGTATTCCTAGTTCTTCTTTATTGTAAAGTCTTACAATTACTATCTGTGTCACATCCCATAAGCATGAACTACTTGGACAGTTGCTTGTTAAACTTTACTATTACCATTACCTAGTGTTTGTTGTTTACATATACCACAAAACCGTGCCACGTTGCCGTGTGATGACGGTAGTAAGAATACATTTGTCACCACCCCAACTATTCCCTGGTAAGTGTTGGCTAAGGGTTTTAAGTGTCACTGACCATTTGATGATGGGCAGAAGCATCATGATAGTGGACACAGTACTGCGATCGCCAACCCATTTGCCCAGCGTGGCGACTATGGGCATTTGCCTCATATTGCGTTCATACGCATAGGCTAAAGAAAGACCGTTGTTCAGCAGTGGAATGATATAGGCTGATGATGACACTTAACTACAAAAGTGTTCCCCTGCTAGAAGTAATAGCTTATACGTTTAAATTACTATTGAGACAGCGCAGCACTGAAACAATAAGTTTAAAATTGTTGCAAACATGTTATATAGTTTTGAAGCAAACAGTGTTTCCATACTTATAAGTTGTCTAGTTCTTTGTTATGACTAAATATTTAAAGAAAATATACTACAACTATAATCCGGCTTTCATTCGCCATATTTCCTACGTTTTAATAAATTTTTTAAATGCGTTTTGAGCAAAATAAGCAGAACACAGTCGCTATTTGTACCATTTTGCCTTCATTTACGCCCCAAATTTGTAAGAAAATTATCTAAGACCGTCATTTACGACCTTATCAACTCTGATTGCTCAAAAAAATCGTGGGTGTAAAGGACATACATAGCATTTTGACGTGTCCTTTACAACATCTAACTTCTATGCCGCTTATCACTACGATTGCTACACCAGGTCAAAGATACCAACAATCTACATTGTTTTCATATACACGTCACAAATATAGGTCAAAAAACAAAAAAGTTATTGACAGTTTTCTAAAAAAACTTTAGTTTTTTGCTTCTCCTGAAAACCTGCATTTTGTCCTTTACGACAATTGAACGCAAAGGTATCGATATGTCAGCAGTAGACGCAGATATGCTGAGAAGAAGAAGAAGACACACTTATGTGTGATTTTGCAAGTGCAATGGAGAGGCAACATATCAATCGCACGCCTTGCCGCTATGGTTCCCCAATAACGGAATAATGTTCTACCCGTAAACACAAATCATGCTAGCCCGCCAGGACCTTGAAGAGTTGCGAGTTTCATAGCCCAATTTGAAATCAATCTTGTTAACTTAATTAAGGCGGTACGATACATAATTATTTTGGTTTTGAGTAGATTTAATTAATTAATGTATTCTCCGTTAATATTTATCTTCAGATTTGAACAAAATGTCACGTGACCATTTCCGTACACATGGTCACGTGATTTTTCGATCTCATACATTTATTATTTTTCGCTTATCGTATGCGATTGCCGAATGGCATCTTGGCTTTTGCTGATGGCTTTACGTTGCCTCACATTCCTTCACTAGTATAGTTGCTTCAGACACTGGTCTCACCGCGAGCTACTAAGCTATCAACTATCGGCTATAAACACGAACAAAATATACGTACCTACTTCCGTGTAAATAAAAGAGACGGCGATACTCGCCCAGCTATCAGCTATCACCGCCGGGCCATAGTTCATAGCTTAGTTGTTGTTGTAATTCCTAGGGCACCCCGGAGGTGCATAGGGCCTCCACAAGATCCTTCCACGCTTTCCTGTCTTGAGCAACCTTCTTGGCTTCGCTCCAGGTCAGACCTACGGCTCGCAATTCGCTCTCCACGCTTCTTTTCCATGTGTGTACAGGGCGACCACGAGCTCGTTCTCCACCTTGAGGCCTCCACTCAAAGGCGATACTAGCGAGGTTCGTTGCTCCTCTTCGAAGAGTATGCCCGATCCATCTCCACTTCCGCTGCGCTACTTCTTGCTAGTATAGCAAGAATAGCATAGCTTAGTAGTTTACGATTAATTCAGTTAGGCGCATTGTCATTTTTCGTTATTTACATCCCACACATTTATTTTATTTGTCTTCTATACGACATCAATTTAAAACTTTTCACATGCAAAATTAATTTGAAAACAAAAGGTCATGAACTTCTCTAACATATCCATTGAATTGCGATTCTATCAGAGGTCGACACCCTAGACTTCAGACTTGTACAAAAATACAGAAAAAATATAATAGTTAGTCAAAATAAATGATACTGGTATAGTTCCGAACAATAATAAAAGTTGAGAAAACAATGAATCCGTCCACAATTAATTCAACTTAAATGTTAAAATCTTAGAAATATTCCAACTAGAATAATAATTTGATTTAGCCGAGCTATGTTGGAGTGGCCGAGTGGTTTAGGCATCGGCCGCGAAAGATGAGGACGTGGGTTCGAATACCACCGCCGACGGCGTAGTGAACTCGGTTTTTTTGGTATATGACATCTAATATTCAAAGATTATTATGTAAGTAGTTTGTCTCCCTTACGAACAATTACAACTGGCTGAGCGGACTAGGAACGTATATTTTAAAGGCGATAAAATGTATGAAACAAACGTGTTGGTACTCGCACAATCTAAGCTCGTGTAGGTGTACGCGTCATGCTTGTATGAGTGACATGCCATGCTAGGGTAAAAAGCCGACTCAGCCTCAGACAAAGCCTCACACACCTGCTGCAGGGGCAATACCGGTCGCACGGCGGAATGGACCAATTTTAGGACACTAGCCTGCCGTTCAGTGTGTAACTGATAGTCCCGCTGAACGCACGTCCACGAGTCCACGTTTGTCTCATGTATTGTCGAAACACCAGAGGATTGGTATCGCTTTCCGTGGTGCTACCAAAAAAAGGTTGAGTCAAGTACCAAGAATTGGTTGCAAAAACGAAGCAAATTGTGCCACATGAATATTATGAATAAATTGGAAGTAGATGATCTTAGAATTTTTTTGCGAATAGATATTGGTTCTTTTGAAGAGCTCCTGGCTATGGTAACACCATTAATATAAAAGGAATGCATCAAATTTGTCCACTCCGCTCGGTTGCCACTAATGAACTGACTGGAATTGCCCCATTCCTACTACACACGTAGGTAGCAACCTTGCAGGGCGGTACACACAATCTAGGGAGCCAGGAAGGTCTTGCGCCCCTGCCACCCTGCCGCAGGCCCAATCTAAAAATTACCCCTGCTTGCTTACACACATCACAATTAAGCAGGCAATCAAGGGTCCAATTCCCATATTGCCCCTGCAGCAGGTGTGTGACTGTGAGTAGCCGGCTTAACTGTGCGGTCATCGAAGCGGGGGAGCCGCTCTTTCGGTGGGAGGCAGGGTGTGTCCATACTGGTTGTACGTTGTTTCAAAGACAACATTTTCGCAGAATATTGGTTCATAGAAAATGTTTCTCGTATTTTCATTTCATAGAATGATCATTTTTCGGAGCTCTTACATTGTATAATCTGGTTTTGTATATTTTTTAATGTTTAGATATGTAGTTCTTAGAATTTCAGTTCATAGTGTATTAAATAAAATATTATTAATTCGTATAGTATTTAGTGTCTATAACAGTTGTTTCAAAAACTGAATATTCATAGAATGTTGTTTGTCATTGTATCAAAGTTAATAATATATTTTTTATTCCGTCATAATTAAACTATAGAATTATCATTACATACCATTGCACAAATACAAAAGAAATACCTTTGTCCAAAGAATTTTAGTAAGCGATTTAGACCTTGGAACCGGTTGACGAAGCCCCGCTGCGCGGGGCTTCTATTTCTGCTCTAAGGGATAAAACGTACCTAACGAACCTATCCAGGTTAGAGTAGGGGGAGGTAAGCATTTGTTATTTTTTAATGCGGGGGGCTCCGCCCCCCGAGCCCCCCTTTTTGGTTTCCCAAGGATGACGATACGTAAACAATTCATTAAAAGTAAGTAGGTATTTTATTTATCCGGGAAACCACGCTCGAAACCTAACCAATCGAAGTCGGTTTTACCCTGATTTATTACTTGGATTGGTTAGGTTTCGAAACTGGAACGGATTGTAAGGCTAACTAACCTAACCTACTTTGCCTACAACCTACCTACTTTTTCTGGTAGCAGTTTGGTTTTTTAGAGGGAGGGCGAATCAGTGTCTACGAAACAAAAATACATGAAATATGACTTTAGGTATGTATTAAAAATATCACTATGCAATAAAGTAAATAGTGGAACTAAATATTATATAAACTAATAACTATAAAAAAACAATCTATGAAATCAGTGCCTACAAAACAAAAATACATGAAATGTAATTCTAGTGTTTGGTTACTTTGTAAAGTAAAAAAGCTAGATAGCAATATTTAAGGAACTGAATGTCTGTGTAATATGTTTTAAGCAATTGAATAGTCTATGAAACAATAATATTGGAACAGAAAGTATATGATCCAAATAATATATGAACAAATTTCTGTGAAACGAAATTCTATGAAACTTCTGTCTATGAAACAGTGTGCCACCGTCCATACTGTACGTTACTACTATTTATTGCACTGTGGTCATACATTGAGTGCGCTCTGACGGCGTGACTCCGCAGTGTCAAGAACAGTATTTGCATAACAGCCTCATTGACTGACAGCGATGTCAGCTTTTTAACCAAGTGTCGAAACAATTAAGTGATTATATTATACAGGGCCTTAGCTCAGCACGCCTTGAATATTTTATTAAGAGTGCGCAAGACTTGAGTGGATGCTTGAGATGGATGTAAGGAGGCGCATATTATGCATATTAACCCCCTTATTCATAAACGTCTCTTAACATGTCACTAACTATTGTTTATCCCTGTCTATCTCACAGACATATTCATAAGCCCGAAAGGGATAAACTATACTTAACAGCTTGTTAAGTAAGTACTTCCTTCAAACCATCAATGTAACGCGTGTCTTGCTTAGTTGTCAAACGCTGCGAGTGGCTGCATACTGTCATTGTCAAGCGCTAACTAACGATTCATTTGGAAGTACATTGCTTCTAACTGATATTTTCTTTAAAAAAATGATTACCTACATATTTTAAAGATAAACTGGTCTTAATCGCGTAAACTTAAGTTTAATTATTAGGCTTAGGACTTTTCATAGGATATCGTGGTTCTAAAATCCTTGGAGCCGCTATGTGTAAAATTTTCGAAGTCAAAGTCAAAGTATATTGTAATATTAAATATAATGATTTATACCTACTGTCACATCATTACTGAATTAATTTTAATCGAACGTAATTAATTTAAAAAAAACGAACATGTTTTCATAAAAAGTGCATACGAAATTAGTTACCTATATATATCAGAAACCATAAAAAAACTAGACAATTAGTGTTCAAAACAAACTAGGAAAAGTCTTAAATCGGAAATAGCGATGAAAATGGCGAAAGTATCATGTTGTTTTTCTCGAAAGTTTCGAATCTTTTGTATAAATTACATGTAACTTCCGAACAAGAAACAAAACTGACGTTACCTTTGAAGTAAATAGACTTCATTTCACGTTGACATCACATGCTCCATAGATTTATGATTCCAATGTACAAGTATTTTATCACAATTTATAATTTAAACTGTATAGTCAACTGATATTGAGATTTAGTCTGAGCAAAATTAAAAGTCACGTGTTTGTACGAGAGCCAATACATTCGGAGTATCATAATTCAATATAATAATGCACAAAAAAGTGTTTTACACGTAAAACACTGAAAGATGCGAAAGGATAAATCGAAGCTCTGTAACGAAAGATGCTGTATTTTTGTTCTTTCGTGTTATTTTCATAGCTAATCAGAACCCTGATTTCGATGACATTCGAAATTTGGTCATAATGTAGGTACCATAATAAAGAAATACCACGATACCTCGAGAACACGACATTAACGACGTTTATTTTCGACACACAAAAGACCTTAAAGACAATGTGAAGAATGATTTATAAAGTAATTTTGGTTTGATTTGTTGAGTAGACCGATAAAGTTTCATCTGCTGCAATTATCTTTATATATTATATTCAGAGATCGGAAAAATTTGCGTTATTGTTCGCAATAATATGAGCATGACTCCAAAGTTGATTAAATGAATAATAAAACGAATAATTTGTTAAATTGTGATTTTGAAGCTTTAAGGTGGCTATTTGAAAAGGTTTTCATAGTTACCGGTGTCAAATAGGTAATTTTTTGATAATGATTAAATTATTAATTATTCAATCAACTTTAGAGTCATGTCCATTGCGAACAATCTTACTTAAAATACTAGCGAAAGGGGCAGGGTGAAATGGCGTCATGCATATACACGGTGGGCCCGAGGAACCCGACCAACTTTAACTACCGATTCTAAAGCCTATTTGGAGCATATAATGTGCATGACCTGCAGTCCAATTACGCATAATTTTCGAGATATTCATTATTTAAATCAAAACTGAAATTCTAAAATCTCCAGTCTAACGCACCCTAAGAACATCACGTGCATAGTTAGTTTAAAAAAATATAGCGACTCGACAAGCACTATTTTCAGTATTTCTGGCCAGTTAGTACCTATCGAAGAGTTTGTCATCCAAATAAAAAAGGTTTCTTTCGTCACTATGAATATTTATTTTAATTGTAATGAGCATGGGGAGCTTGAAGTTTGAGCGTAGTTACCTTTTCTCATTCCTAGGCGTACTTTAACATTATACCTTTATCTTTCATTTATCAGAAATAATACTCTTCACTTATCAATAGAATATACACTTTAGTTTATCGTGCTCAATCACAAGAGTGCAAACTATTTACGCTAATACTCGTAACTGGCCCATACCTAGTTTGAAATTAATGTGACTGATATGTCAACGTCAAAAAGTCGGTCAAAAAGATTGCTGATTGTCACGCAAAATCACATTGCAAATAAAGTGTTACTTCTGTTTAAATAAATAATCGCTATGCCACCGTATTATTCTTCGCGCGAATTAGCAGATATCCATTTTATTTACGGATTTTGTGACGGCAACTCCCATGAAGCAGTTGTTGAGTTTAGGACCAGGTATCCAACTCGTCGTGTGCCGCACCATGCTACGTTTGTGGATGTACATAGACGATTTTCTGAACTAGGTCTTGGAAAAATTCGTTATGAAAGAGTGATCAATCTGGATTTACATACGGAGAACCAGATAATGAACATGATCACGGAAGATCCGACGTTGTCATCGAGAGCCGTTGCTCGGATTGTAGGAGTTAATTACAGGGTCGTATTAAAATTATGGAAAAGGTACGGTCTTCACCCTTTTCACTATCGAAAAGTACAAGGGTTGTTAAACAACGATGGGCTTGCTAGAATCGCATATTGTCAAAGAATGAATCAGAAACTCGTAGAAGATCCCGGATTTCTCAAGAAGATATTGTGGTCTGACGAATCTTTATTCACAAGAGAAGGAGTATTCAATTCTCACAACCTACACATGTGGCTTCCAGAAAATCCTCATGCAAAGCGAGAAAATGCCTTCCAACATAAATAGGGTTCACATTTTGAAAATTTGATTAATTAATAAAAATTCGTTGTTTGCATTGGGTTTCTTTTCTTTTGCTAGTATAACTAACTAATTTCAAATAAAAAATATCATAAAACAATGTGAAAGTACTAAATATGGTTTCACTAGCATAATCGCTTTTACTTTGGTTACGAATTTACGATATTGAAATTTATTTAGATACAATTAATTATTTTTACCTTTGGCCGTGGCCGTGTGGTGACGGCAGTAACAATACATTTGTCACCACCCCAACTCCTCCTGCGGGTGTCGTAAAAGTCGACTAAGGGATTGAAGTGTGACTGACCATTACTTGATAGAAAAATGATGATGGGCAGCAGCGTCATCATAGTGGACACATTACTGCGATCGCCAATCCGCTTGCCAGGCGTGGCGTTTATGGGCATTTACCTCCTAATGCGTCTATACGCATAGGTAATAGGAGAGGACTACGTCCAGCAGTGGACTATCATAGGCTGATGATGATGATGATTTTTACCTTTTATGTACCTAAATGATTGGCATTATGAACTCAATAAATTGAGATGTTTCGGTCGATTCACTTAAACACGAACATGCTTGACCTACCCATAAGACTTTTGTTGTCATGTCATTACATGACATGACACATACCGTCACGCCGCTCGCCGTACATCGTTTTATGTCGGAATGATTCGTAAAGTGTCGGTTTTCGCCAAAGGAGAAGAATATCTTTCTCTCATTCACTCAACTAAAGATTTGTTTACAAGGAAGTGCTAAATTTAATTGATTTATTTTATTCTAAAAAACAAAATTGTTAGGATACTTAATTAGACCTATGTTGATATAACATTAATTACTCGTAATATCTTCAGGAATACCCTGTTTGAATCTGTCGGGTTCCTCGGGCCCACCGTGTAGCCAGTGAGGAAAAAATACTACTATTTCAGTAATTATTGCGGTCATCCGATCTTAGCCGGGTGTACCTTAAGACGTAGAAGTCGACAAACGTCAGTTTTGTTTTTTGTTCGGATGTTACATGTAATTTATACGAAAGATTCGAAACTTACGAGAAAAACAACATGATACTTTCGCCATTTTCATCGCTATTTCCGATCTAAGACTTTTTCTAGTTTGTCTTGAACCTAATTGTCTAGTTTTTTTATGGTTTCTGATATAACTAATTTCGTATGCACTTTTTATAAAATCAAGTTCGATTTTTAATAATTACGTTCGATTAAAATTAACTCAGTAACGATGTGAGTGTAGGTATAAACCATTATATTTAATATTACAATATACTTTGACTTTGACATGGTATTAGAATAAAGATAAACCTGAATCTTAGGTTTTATTATGCTAAAGAAACGACATACAATGAATTCAATGACAAATTGACAAAGTCAACAACATGACATTCTTCCCTCCTTAGTCCTGAGCGTAGTCCGCCAAGTAGGTAGGGGGGCGTCGGTCTCGCCCCGAGCGCCGCGGTACGGCTGGGGCAGCAGGGGGAGGAACAGGCTCCGGCGGCAGGTCAGGAGCTTCATCGTTTTGGGTAGATTCTGATTCAAGAGGCAGGGCGGGGTCTGCTAGAGGTTCGCAGAACTCCAGATCATTCACATTATCTCTGAGACAGTCTGAGGAACTAGTTCCCTCATTTGTATTATTAAGCTCAGTTAGTGTGGATTCACTAATAGTACCAGTGGGAGCCAGGTGACGATTAGATACAATAAGTTCTTTACCGTTTGACAATCTCACTGAACTATAGCTAGGATTTGCTTCTAACAAATCGACTTCTTCTACAAGAGGATCATATTTACTGGCACGAACGAATTTTTTAAGGAGAACTTTTCCAGGTTGTAACCATGGAGGCATGGATTGCCCCCACGAGGAACGTCGACAGTGGTTAAACATTCTTTCATGCGGAGTCTTATTAGTGGCAGTACAAAGTAGTGATCTTATGCTGTGTAAAGCTTGAGTCATCACGGTCTCCCACATAGTGACAGGCAGGTTTTTTTGTTTTCAAAGCAAGACGGATGGTCTGATATAGAGTACCATTCAAACGTTCGACCTGTCCGTTGCCTTTGGGATTGTATGGTGAGGATCTACTTGTGGACACACCCTTAGAATGTAGGAAGTCCTTCATCTCTGTGGACATAAAAGAAGTTCCCTGATCTGTGTGGATATTTGACGGGTATCCAAATACTGAAAATAGTTCGCTCAAGTGCTTAGTAATTGTCTCCGTGCTCATATCTGCGCAAGCATACGCAAAAGGAAATCTTGAATATTCGTCTATTATAGTTAGGATGTATTTGTTTCGTGTCGATGACGGTATCGGCCCCTTGAAATCCATAGATAATCTCTCAAAAGGGGCAGTGGCTTTTATTAACGTACTGGCCGATTTGGCGAATCTGGGCTTGATTTCTGCACACGTAGGACATGATGATACAACTTTCTTTACATCATCACAACTAAACGGTAAATTTTTTGATCGAATCCAGTGTGTTAATCTGACAACACCAGGATGACAGAGCGTTTGATGCAATTCTTTTAATCGGTCATCAGTTAACGCCGCACAATAGACTTGTCTCGATAAGGCATCTGCAACAGTATTTTGACTCCCTGGCCGGTATTTGACATCAAAAGTATAGTTTGAAAGTTCAATCCTCCATCTCTGAATTTTATCATTCTTTATTTTACTAGCATGCCCTTGTAACATGTAAGCTACTGATTTTTGGTCAGTTACAAGGTAGAATGATCGTCCAAGTAAATAATGTCGCCATTTCTTAAGACTTTCTATGATTGCGTAAGCTTCTTTTTCAATAATAGGGTAATTCTTCTCGCTGGCACTTAGAGATTTCGAAAAAAATGCCACAGGTCGACCATTTTGAGTTAATGAGGCAGCTATTGAAAAATCGGAGGCATCTGTTTCTACAGTGAATGTTTCATCTGGGTCGATAGCGGATAGTGATGACTTCGATATTATCTGTTTCATTTCTTCGAATGCTAGGGCTTGTCTGGAGTCAAGAGGGTAGCTTTCAACTTGAGTTAGTGGATACAATTTATTTGAAAAGTCAGGCACCCATTTAGAATAGTGTGAGAATAGCCCTATGGCTCGTTTTAGCGAAGCTGAGTCTTGAGGTAACGCCATATCTAGGAGCGGACGTAGTCGGTCCGGATCAGGTTTAACTATTCCATTATTAATGTTATATCCTAGGATACTTATATCCGTCAATGCAAACTGGCTCTTTTCTTTGTTAATTGTCAGGTGGTACTTGTCTGCGATTTCCAAGAATTTATTTAGTTTTTCGTCGTGGTCTTTCTTATCTTTTCCGCAGATGGTTATATCGTCTAGATAAGGATATATCCCATCGATTTTTGATTTTCTTATAATCGAATCTATAGCTCTTTGGAAGCATGCAATACCATTGGTGACGCCGAACGGTATACGGCAGAACTGATATAAATTTCCTGCTGCTTCAAAGGCCGCGAAGAGTTTATTTTCTGAAATAATAGGGATTTGGTGATATGCTGATTTTAAGTCGATCTTGCTGAATACTTTGAAGTTAGAAACTTTAGCTATTACTTCTTCGATGTTAGGAAGAGGATACGCGTCGAGGTAGGTATACTTGTTAACAGTCTGAGAGTAGTCAATGCACATTCTTTTTTTGTGATGCGCTCCGGCTGTCAAGAGGACCTGAGCGCGCCATGGTGATTTACTCTCTTCTATAATTCCGTCAGCTAAGAGTTTCTGAATTTCTTCCTCGATAAATTTCGCATCCTGCAGCGCAAACCTGCGAGATTTCACTGCAATCGGGTGACATTCCGGCGACATGTTGGCGAATAAATTGACAGGGTCGATATTAGCCTCTTTTAAGGCGAATAGTTTTAAGGGAGGCATAGTACCACCGAATTTAACCTCTACTGATGAATACTGTTGCAGTACGTCGTGGCCCACTATAACATCGCAGCAAAGATTCTTAATAACTCGAAATAATATCCCCGAGTGAGTTTGATTATTGAGGGTTAATATGGCAGAGCAGGCTTGGGTAATATTCGTCGTGTGTGATGATGATGCCATTGAAACGCTTTGTGTCCAAGGTTTCGTAGCCAGCCCGTATTGTACAATAACTTTTTCGTCTATGAAGCTGGCTGAACTTCCAGTGTCGATCAGAGCTTTTAACTTAATTCCATTTACCTCTATAGACGTAGTACATTTTTCTATCCCACTTGCCGCCAATGTCAAACACGAAGACACATCCTGTGCTTGCTCGTCATTGTTCATCACGATAGCAGCGTTTTGCGAAATGTTGCCTCTACAGACTTTGGCAAAATGCCCTTGCTTTCCACATTTAAGACAGGTGGCTCGCCAAGCTGGACACAGTCGCCGAGGGTGGCGTGGGTTTGCGCAGAAATAACATTTCTCTTCATTTTGAGATTTTGAAGGATGTGTACTGTATGCAATTTTTCGAATTGAAGCTGTAGCTGCAGCAGTAGACGTGGACTGTGTAGGAATTGACAAAGAATGGCCGACTGCGGCAGTCTGTAGTGGGCTAAAGCTTTGAGATTGTATTTGGGCAGACTCTAAAGTGCGAGCTTGAGTGTGGGCTTCATCTAGCGTTAAAGTCATATTTTCTAGGAGACGTTGACGTATTGTGGAAGATGCTAAGCCCGCAATGAATGAATCCCTTATGAAGTCTTTTTCATATTGTTCAGCAGTAATCGCTTTAAAACTGCATTCTTTCGACAGCAACTTGAGCGCTTGAAGGTACTGATCAACGGATTCACCATTCTGTTGACGTCTAGAAGACAAATTATGGCGTGCAAAAATTTCACTCTTCGGCTTCACAAATAAACATTCCAACGTTGATATGGCATTAGTATAATCACTCGACTGAGCAATGTATTCATAAATATTCGGCGCTATAAGATTAATAAGCAGTTTATATTTTACCGCATCAGTTTCGGCTTTGCATTCTTGAAGGAAATTTTCGAAAGTCTTTTTCCAGTGGAGCCATTTTGGACCATTGTGACTATCCATCGGGTCCGCTTCAAATCTGTCAGGCTTAAGATACTTTTCCATTTTCGGCAATGCTTTTTTACAGAAGCAATTAATATACTTTAGCATAATAAATTGACATAGTATTAGAATAAAGATAAACCTGAATCTTAGGTTTTATTATGCTAAAGAAACGACATACAATGAATTCAATGACAAATTGACAAAGTCAACAACATGACAGACTTTGACTTCGAACATTTAACATATAGCGGCTCCAAGGATTTTAGAACCACGATATGCTATGAAAAGTCCTAAGCCTATTAATTATATCCTGACGTTCCGGGCATGACGTGTGGTCGCAGGCAGACTGTCGAGAAAATGTATCAACACCTTCGAGCTGCGCGGGTTTTTCGAACTACCCGCACTTGGAAACATCAGGATTCATGCCCGAAAGGTCAGAACATAATTAAACGTAAGTTAACGCGATTAAGACCCGTTTGTCTTTAAAATATGAGTGATAATCGTGAAAGTTGAAATCAATATACTGATTATCTACGTTAAAAATTAGAATTTTTATTCAAAAAATGCTCACGGTTTGGCTAAAAATCTGCATCTCAATCATCGGTTTCAATAAAATCCTGTATGATGGTAACACACTGTAGATAGTCCGCCCTGCGTTAAACACGTGACTGTCGTCAACTACAATACAAGCTTGACATTGACTTTCCTGAAATTGACATTGACAACGTCATTCTGCCCAGCCCACGTTTCCTTCATATTGAACTTGAACTTTCGGCAATCGATTTAGACCTTATCTCGAACGCGTAAGGTCGACTTGATAAAGCGCGCTCTGAAAATAGGGAACACGTAGTGCGTGCGTGAGTGGCCAATTTAAATAGAACCCTCTTCTGATAGAACTAGAACCAAATCGAAGGTCCATACAATGGACATGAAACACGTGGTAGTGCCACATAAATTACGATGGTGATTTCTTGGAATTTGAGCTTTATTACATGGTCTTAAAGGGTGTACAGGATGTAGAAAGAATCTGCTAAGGCTAAATATAGGAAATTAATGAGGTGTAGTACATTTGGGTGGGTGGAAGGCCATTTTGACCTATTTTTCCCTTTGTTATTTTGGACCCGGGTTGTAATATTGTTGGGTGAATTACAATTACAGTTGAGTTGTTCTTGCTGGGACAGTTTAACTAAGTAGACTCGTGGATTATGGATAGCAGAGAATAATTTATGATACTTAATGTAAAAAAACTTAAATAATGTAACGTTACGTTACTTATATTTATTATTTCATTTTAAAACGAGTAGGTACGTCGAGAGCAAAATAGCAATATATGTATTTGTAAGCAAATTAAATAATAATACTATGTACGTGTAATACTTTTAGCTATAATTTATATTTATATGAAACATTACCCGTCAGCCCGACACTGTACCTACTTATGTTAAATTGTGTATAAATAGATACGGATAAAACATACTCCGATTGTAAGTTACAGATATACGTTACGTGAATATGAATCGTATAAAAAACTCGGACCCAGCTAGAAAAA
>JALPQI010014423.1:0-25815 GCA_025490895.1 Thaumatotibia leucotreta | reverse complement strand
AAATGCTATTTTGATGCATTTTTAACGTAAAATATTGAATTTGGTATTTTTTTATCCTACTTGTATCAAAGTGAGGACGCTAATTTTTTTGTCAGTAAAGGCTTTATTTGTAGTCATACTTTTACAAAAAGAAAATATTTAAAAAACCTCATAGTTTTTTTTTATCAATAAATTTCTTCATTCCAGAATTTGTGAAAAATTTTTTTTTAAAAATTCATAACTCGAAAACTACAAAAAATCGGCTAACATACATGGGGTATATTCTGATAGCCCATGACGTAGGGAACCTAAAAAAAATTTTTTGACGTCAAGGTTTGGACCACCCTGTATAGCCTACTTCGGCAAAGGCTATACGCTACGGAAAATGTCGAATAGGAGACCAAACCTTTCGTATGCTTACGAGCAGATCAGCTCCATCACTATTTGAAATGAAACAGCCATCAAAGTGTAGTACTAATTATTCTACTTGATGCTTCTGCATAAGAAATATAATACGAGATAGAAAATTACGGGATAGAAAATTAATGTGAAATCTATTCTGTGTTCACAGTTTCGAAAGCCTTACATGAAAATTACAACCGTCGTTTGGAACATAAAGAACTTCATGTTGTTGGTAATACTGTGCGTCACATGCGAAAGTTTCTACAGAACGGTAAAAATCGCCGAAAGTTCATGTGCTAAGATTCTAACTGATGAGCGAGCTGTCGGTAAGTATGAAATGTCACAAAGTTGCAATAATTATGCGCCGCGTAGTGACGGCAGCAAGAATACATATGAAGGGTACACGGAAAGAACAAGTTTAGTCCTTCTAAAAGTTAGGGCAAATTTGCACTATAATTTATTATAAGTAAAGTGGATTCTCCTTCTGAAATTTGAACTGACTAGACATGTTATTTTCGTGGACCCTTCATATGTCACCACCCTAAATTTTCCCATGGGTGTCGTAGGAGTCGACTTAGGGATTGAAGTTTCACTTAATATTCGTTCGGTGATGGGTATAGCAACATCATCATAGTGGACACACTACTGCGATTCTTAACCTGCTTGGAGTTTATATATGACCATTTACATACGACTATTTATATGCGCCCATACGGATAGTTAATAAGAGAGCCTCAGGTCGAGCAGTGGACTGAGAGAGGCTGGATGTAATACGTGATAAGGTCTTCGTACATTACAACAACTCCACGCCAACGCGGCAACAACTGTACTCCCCTTTCGATGAGTAATCAACTGGTTGATCCACCCAATGGACAACGAGGCGTGAACAAGTGGGCAATGTAAATTCAATTCATTTATTTTCAATTCAAAATGGTTGCTCGATACACGTTAGTCACAAACGTATAGTCACCACGTGGATTACGTGTGGTCAATGTTCGACGAACGTGTCGGGGTTGACCACGCGTAGATCATTCGTTGTACACTACCACAGATGGCTTATATACCATAGATCAAGCAAACGTATCTACTTATAGCGTGTCAAATGAACTCAGTGAAATCCACTGAGTTGTCCGTCTTTAATCGCAGATTGCATTTTTCGGGTGTCAAATTTTGTAAGTTGAAGTGAACAAAAACATTAATAATACCTCCTTAAGTAATATTAATTGCAACATCACAAAAAATATGAATACTCAAGGGCCTGAGACATATTTAAAATCATAGGCAAGTAACAACTTCAGTACAAAATCTGACGCGCTCGGCCGCCATACAAATGAATGAACTTGTTTCTTCTATCCAAATCTAATTCTGTGTACACTACTTTAATATCATCTTTCGAAATTAAACTTAGAACATAAATATATGACAAAGGGCTTCAATTTCAATATTTGGCATAGCGTCAAGTCGCCGTTGATTTGTTATTAATGTGCGAAGACCTATAACTTGTTCAGATGACATTCCATCACCCATCACACGAGTTACGGATGATAATGATGAGGCCTGCTATGCTATTCTCTTAGGGTCTCACCAAACCAATCGACGTGGAGTCGGCTTTCGCCGAGTGTTTTACACCACACTATTCGCATTTAGCCGATCGACCGTCTCCGCGGTTGAACACCTGCGTTAAGCAGTCTCACCCTCCTTGCGGCCGTAGAAACGCTCGATCGCCTGCGATTTGCTACCGCAACAGTTGTAAAGCGGCGATCGGCTCTCCCGTGCTCCGTCCTGCCGTCGAGACGTCAGACGACACGCGTACAGCCGCTGAGTCCGACGAACAGATAGATAGGACAGCGGGTGATCGGCAATCGTAAATCTCATTTTTGGAGACTAGTTGTTAGTAACTAGTTTGAAATTGAACAGACGTGTATGATTACGACAGTATTACTTCGTGTTGTCAGATCTATTGCAGATTTTAATGTGGGTAATAATTCAAATGAATAAATACAAACGCTCTTTTCGGCCGTCGTCAACTATGTTCGGCCGTCGAAGACGCTGAACGGCTTCCGCCAGCTCTGACCGGTCCTTGTCGTTGGTACTCGGCCGTGATCGGAGCTGTTCAACTCTTTCCGGCACCGTACGGCGGTATTAGGAGATTTAGGAATGCAAACGTGTGCGTTAGGCTGCAAACGGGGTCGTACGAATGCGAACAGCTTTACGGCAAAACGCCGTTTTCCCCGTCGAAAGACGTCGTTTCGCGTGGGCCGAGCCAATTTACGATGTCCTCGCTCTTATTGCGTTGACATAAAGCTTTTTCCGTACGCGATTAGCCGAAACGGCGTCGACTAGTTTGGTGAGACCACAGAACAAATGTTTTGTGGGTGAGACCCTTATTCACACATTCGACGCTGCGTTCGTCAACGAGCACGACGACGAGACAGCCTTCACTTCGACGTAGACCGCACCGCTGCGAAAAACGGTATTCACTAACATAGAACAGCTCGTCGTCGAACTGTAGGCGGTAACCCTCGACGCAGTGTAGTTCCAGCTCATGCCGCATTCGTCGCCGAGCGCTAGTGTCGTTTAAAGTGCATAAGTGAATACCATTTTTAGGCTCGACGCTACCGCAGCGCTGACACAGCGCTGTTAGCAAGGCGGTTTCCTTAGTGAATAGTGTAGTGTCACCGAAAGCGTTAACATTTATAGTTTCATAGTAGCACAGTTTTATATTATTTAAATTAAGTTATATGTAATCACACAGTTTCGCATGTGGTGTTTACCTCTAAGTAATTGGGTATGTCAAGTTTTTTGAAGTGGTGTAAATTATATTTTATTTGGATGATAGGCTTCCTAAGGATCACGAAAAACCAGTTATTTTATTTTTATAACTATTAATTTATTATTAATATTATTTATAATATTTTTAATTTATGGCTCACAAGCTAAACGACTTTTGCGCTACTGAAAATTAAAAAAAAAAACACATGATGGTTGTCAAATATGTCACTGTCAAAAGTAACTACGTCTTTCAAAATATTTAAAATGCATACTAATAATAACAATAGAAACGTGTTATTGAGTATAATTTTGATACATAGAATAGTCACTACACTCACATTGAAATGCTCTTCACAAACATATAGGGTCCGTTTCGGGCAATTTATATCCAACGCGTGACACCAAGTTGGTTGAAAACATTTTGGTACACATAGAAAAGCTGAGTCGGGAAAGGTCTGTACCTATTTCTTACAGCTGGGTACGAAGCACATGAGCATATCTCTGTAATACTCCGTCACGGTTCGGTTGCAGTCACTATTCATTGTATCTAGATGTACGTGAAGCAGTCCAATAATCAAAACCAGGGTCGTCAGAAAGGCAAGAAAACGTAGTCCAAAAAGCAGAGCGTAGGTAGTCACAGGAAGATCCAAACGTTTTCCAAAATATCGTGCAGGGGTCATGGAGTAGTGCGGCAAGATCAAGAGTCCAAAATTCGTGCTGAGGTCGTTAAAAATATTCTATAAATCACTGAAACCACCAAATGCAATCGAACGAACAAAACCGTTGAAAGACGTAGTTATTTTTGACAGTGACATATTTGACAACCACCATGTGTTTTTTTCAAATTTTGAGTAGCGCAAAAGTCGTTTAGCTTGTGAGCCATAAATTAAAAATATTATAAATAATATTAATAATAAATTAATAGTTATAAAAATAAAATAACTGGTTTTTCGTGATCCTTAGGAAGCCTATCATCCAAATAAAATATAATTTACACCACTTCAAAAAACTTGACATACCCAATTGTTGCACGTAGAGTGAATAATTATGTGATAGCATGTATCATAGTATAAATGAAAAAGTGTAATGATTGTTGGTGAACCTAAATAAATAAAATAAAATAAAAAAATAAAATAAAATAAAATAACACTGCAGTATCGCTATATTTCGCAGGCATGCGCACGATGTGCAAGAAAGTGTTGCGACTGAACCGCGCGGCGCTGCGCAAGCTGTCGGCGTTCGGCGTGTTCGACCTCGACGCTGCGTTCCCGCTGCGGTTGCTCGGCGGACTCGTTGCGTATACCGTTGTGCTGCTGCAGTTCGCTTTCTTGTCGTCGTAGAAACGTCTGATTTTTAATATTATTGGGCAACATTTAATAATAAATTCTAATAAATGCATTACGGACGCATTATTTTTGAAACGTCGCTGAATAAGTCACGATAGCTTTATCATGAATATAATAATTTTATTTTGGGTTCAATCGTCTCAAGATTTTTAATATTAATGTTCATTGTTTACATAGATGTGGAGTGTATGTAAAAGTAGTTGTTTAGTTTCTGCAATTCTTAAAAATAAAAATAAAATAATAGATAGTTGCAATAAAAAACCGTTTTTTTGGTTACGTATGCAAGATAAACGTGTAAACCTCCTGTTTATTGGTATTGCATATTTCATGTGAATTTATTGTGTTTCTATTAGCATCATATCTACTCCTATTTATTACTGATATTTGTAATGTTGTATATAAGTACACAATATTATTCCTCATATTTTAAAGACAAACGGGTCTTAATCGCGTAAACTTACGTTTAATTATATCCTGACTCCCCTCCCGTTTGTCTTTAAAATATAAGTGATAATCGTGAAAGTTTAAATCAATATAATATTGTTCCTCTTTAAAATTTTACCTCATGCATGTCTGTTACAGAACATAATTATTTTTTTCGTTTTATCTTAATGTCGAAACTGTTTTGGGCTATATTATACCTTCGTGCTGTATGTTTTCCAAAATAATAAAATAAAAAAATGTATTTCAGTTCCAAATAAAAATGCAAATACTACTAACACAGACATATTTTATTCATGCTTCTATTTTTTTCATATTGGCCGAGTCGTCCAACGCCTTTTCCTTCTTCGTTCGAAGATCCAGATGGATCTCTTCCAGGCTTCTCGACTTCGTCTCCGGAATGACCATTATCACGTAAACTGAACAGATGATGCAGACAAACCCGAAGAAGTAGAAGGCCACGTGTATGCCAACGATGTTGGCGAGAGGCTTGAAGAACAGCATTTGCAGGAAGTCTGCTACCGAAGCAGAAGCCATCGTTGTGGCCATTACTGTGCCTCGATACTGAAAAAAGATTATTAGAGTTTTAACCTTGATATGGGGTGTTATGACAGCAATTATAAGTGGATGAATAAATTAATTATATGTTTCCACATATTTCACCATTTCCACGACGACATAAAGACGCATCATTTTAGTTTGAACTTAGTCTGATGTCACGCTTTCCATAATAATAATCCTTGGACAGCTGAAGCCAGGCAAGGTACCTAACATCTTGCTTGAGTGGTATAGCTACCCTTATTATGGTTTTTTAGGCTTAACTCTAGCCCAATCAAGAGTCACGTCAAAGAGGCAATTAGTAAGAAATATCTTATAATTTGCGTTACAGCGTCACTTTTACATACTTCCTAAGTGACCTTAGGTCTAATTCAAAGGTTTAAAAACATCTTCCAAAGCTTACGATAAAAAGTTTTTGTTTTTCAGTTTTGGAGAAATAGTGTGCCAGGTCTTAATTTCAAGGAATTCATTTCAAGTTCCAGGATGCTTAGCCAAGTTGCCAATCGCTAGCGCTTAATCGTCAATCGCAGCTAACTGTCTTTGTCGCTCTAATATGAAAGAGTGACAGAGAGGGAATACTACGATACGCTACTAAGCGCTAGCGCTCGGCAACTTGGCTAAGCATCCAGCACTGCTTCCTGAATTGAAAACTGATCCTGATCCAAACCTAAACTGATCAAAATACAAAATATACGTTGCTGATAAATTCTCAAAAAAATTGTATATATCGATGGCAAAAAGCGAGAACGTAGTAACCGCCACCTAGTCGAAAAATTTTTTTTTGCATATTCGGAATCAGCGAATTTTTCTGCGTCGACTGGTCTGGGTCCCATGTCTCTACGACGCTTAGAAAAAACTGGACTACGTTGCAAAACGAATGTATTTTTTTGACGATGCCCACATCTAATTGCTGTAAACACCTAAAAAGTAGCAATTTTCTAAACGAGTTCATTTACGCCAATTTTGTTTTTTCATAAGTCAAAGCGTGTGGTGGTAACAGCGTTGCCGAAATTTTGTTCTGTGGCGGTTACAGCATTAATGCATGTAGTGAAAAAAATACGAACCAAGTTTACTACAATTATCCTAAAATAAATTGTCAATGATTGACGCTTACCACATTTCATTCGAAAATTAATTAGCACCAAGCCACACTAACGACATTTGAAACACAGCGTGATGTGGGTACCGCTTGAAGATACAGCAATAAAAATGTGCGCTCGCGGCGATGTGGCTCGTGAATACGACCTGTGATTTAGACTACTGGCGATCACCGGAGCGAGTGGGTGTACGTAGTCTGTGTACTCTGTGTGTCCGTGAAGTGAAAATGAATTCCATTGGAATTAAATTTTTAGGTTCCTATTTTAATTTCAAGTGACATTCTGCCTAAGAAAAATGACTCCAAGTTTTTATTTAAATAAATAATAACAATTTTATTTTGTACGGTACCATAGTAATGATAACGTTTAGTTATTGAAGTTAAATATTAATAATGGTTAAGTGAGATTAGTTAAAAGATTTTTTTTTATAATTGATGTGATAGCTGTGTTCAAACAATTGTTGAAGAATTATGTTGGAAATGAAATAATAAGTAATACTTTCTTGCTAAGCAACAAAGAGCTTGTAATGGTTAAGATTGATATTAAAAATGCCTTCAACTCCGTCGGTCGCGATGCTTTGTTAAGAGATTCTATTCCTATGTCCGGCAATGTTACAGCAGCCCTTCAAAGTACTCGAAGCACAACATATTGTCTGCAATAGGTTGTCAACAGGGTGATCCACTCGGTTCCGGCTTTTTTAGCCTTGCAATCCACCCTATTATCTCGACACTTGGCAGTAAACTCAACATGTGGTACCTGGACGACGGTAGCCTCGGGGGCGAGGCAGAGTCTGTTCTGAGTGATTTGACCTCCTTAGCTGCTGAGTTTAGAGAAATAGGTCTTGAACTGAATATGGGAAAATGTGAGCTGTATGTGAGCTCAGGCAACGTAAGCAGGCCCCAAATTATTAGCAATTTTGAGAATATCTGTCCAGGTATCAAGGTGATGAACGCGGATTCTCTTCATCTACTTGAAGCCCCTGTATTTGAGGAATCAATGCCTGTTGTTGATGCCCAAATCAGCGTTTCTCTCAGCATTCAGACTGTCTGCTCAAGGTCTCCTCGCACATGGCTTTTTTCATTGTCCGGTTCTGTCTCCTCGTGCCTAAGTTGACGTATGCCATGCGATGCAGTCCTTTTTGGATGTTTCCGCAACTGTGTGAGAAGTTGGACAGTTTGATACACACCACAATGCAAAACATCTTAAATATCAAACTGGATGAGAGGCAGATAATTCAGGCAATTCTTCCAATACGGTTTAGTGGCCTAGGTCTACGGCGGGTGTCGAGTATTGCTATTCCCGCTTTTTTATCGTCTGTGCACAGTACGCTTACTCTCGTAGGAAGTATCCTCAATCCATCACTACTCGATTTCGAGGTAGCGTATTTGGCGGAGGCGATAGATGTTTGGAGTTTGGCCTGTCCGAGCGACGAATTGCCATCAGGGCGGGACGTGCAGAGGGCTTGGGATGAGCCTCAGTGCCGCGGGGCACAGTTGGGCTTGCTTGACTCCACCACCTCCTCAGCTGAAAAAGCCCGTCTGCTTGCAGCGTCGGAAAGGAAGTCGGGATATTGGGTACAAGTTTATCCTTCCAGGAGTTGCGCCACATTGCTGGACAATAATTCCCTAAGGTTGGCTGCTGGGCTTCGCTTGGGTGCGGATATAGTTGTCCCCCACCGTTGCTATTGCGGTTGTGAGGTAGACTCCCGGGGGTGGCCACGGCCACTCCTGTCGGAGGAGCGCTGGTCGTATACCCCGCCACGCCAGTCTGAATGACGTGATCCGTCTTGCTTTTGCTAGCGTGGGCGTGCCTGCCGAGCCCCCTGGCCTGGCTCGTGACGATGGCAAGAGACCAGCTGGGATGACGCTCATACCGTGGCAGTTTGGAAGGCCGCTTATTTGGGGTGGGTGGGGCGGCTTTGGCTGCGGAGGTCTTAAAACATAGGAAGTACACCGGCCTTTGTGGTGGCCATGACTTTGCGGCTTTAGCGGTGGAGACTCTGGGGTCGTGGGGTCCAGGCACCCACAAACTTTTTAAGGAGTTGGGAAAAAGGCTGTTTGAGGAAACGGGTGACCATAGGGCTGGCACATTTCTTGGCCAGAGGTTAGGCATTGCCATCCAGCGAGGAAATGTAGCCAGTGTTATGAGCACTCTCCCACAGGGAAGCGACTTGGGGGATGTGGTACTCTAAGTTAATTATTATTATTTTAGTTGAAGAATGATTTGTGTTTTTTTTCCAATACCTGTAAATAGTATTATCTTTGCAAATATATTAAAAGTAATATTTACATTCAAAACATATTTTATAGTTAGTGGGTTTAATAGGTAGTGAGTTTTATATCGATAAAAGTTATTTAAGAGACAATTTAATGTCAAAACTGAGGATAAAATCTAAATAGTTTTTAAGTTTTCACGGGAATATTGAACCTCATTACCTATAATAATATTATTTCGTTTTAGCAGATAACAATATTATAGTCTGGATTAACTCTAAGAATATTTATGTTTGTTTTAGCATGATACAAGGTTGTGATTTGATATAAGGGATTTTATTAGCCTTTTGAAATTTTATAAGCAACACAGGTTTTAAGTAACTTTCATAATGTTTTTATACAGAGTAATTGAGACTAGGTAGTGTTTGATATATTAAGACTATAATTGTTGCATCTGAGCTTTTAATTTGAAAGAAACCAGCTTTTAAAAATTGAAAACATTTTACAAAAATATGTTAACAAAACTTGATTGATACTTAAGTCGTTTTGTTTTCACAGTTTCTTTTTGGCGGTGGACACTTACCACATTTCAGTTAGTCCTATAAAGAGCGTAATGACATTTACGTCAACATTATTGCATCTTCAAAATAAATTAATGCATCATTACAGCGTTTCTGCTTTATGGACATTTTACTCGTTTCTTTATTTTAGTACATTTACTTCTGGCGTTTACAGCGTTTTCGCGTAACGAAAAAAAGAGTTCAATTGTCGTAACCGCCACTAAGTCGTAAACCAGTTTTTTTTTGTTAAATATTAAATATGACAGTTGAAAGAAAACCATAAGTTATGAATGAGATCCAAATATCAAGAATTTTTGTTCATAAATGAAAGAGTTATGATTTTTTTTCTTGAAATCGAAAAGTTTTTTGGCTCTGGTGTAAAGTTTGCATTTTGGTGGTTACTACGTTCTCGCTTTTTGCCATCGATATTTGGATCACGTCTCCGATATTGATAAAAGTATTGGTAGTCTAGTGGAGTCAATCATGCTGAACCAAGAGAAGAAGATCACCACATTTCCCAAAAAGTCCCAGAAAGTTTGTATGGAAGATTCTTGTTTTGATACCATTTTCCTATACATTTTTGGCAAGTAAGCAAAAAGGAATATTTCATGCAAACAATTTGGGACAATTTGGGAAAAATCTTGCTCAGCATCATTAACTCTATCAGCCTACCATTTTTTATCAATATACAAATGTACAAACTCTTTGAGAAAATATGATCTGCGAAAGTGTAAATTACCTTGAATGAGAATATTTCACTGGTGAGTACAACGGACACTGGTTGCAAGCCCGCAGCGTCGCAGAAGATACATAAGCAGAGGGTGAAGATTGGAAGCCAATCTGGAGCGTAGAACCCGAACTGCTTAGCGAAGAAGTATGTTGCCAGCCCACACATGCTGAGGCCTGATACGAGTGACGTTATGAACAGGAGAGGCTGTGAACAAATACATTTTACTATATAACATGTATATAATTAATTGAATCAGGCGTTACTTCGCAGAAGTCCATATTAAAGGATAAACAATATTGCTTTGCTCTTCCGCGATACAGACCAGAACGTGTAGTTAATTAGTGTATCCCGCTATAATTACTTGCGTATTTTTTGCATGCAATTAATTTTTCCCCTCACTAGCTCGTAAAACGCTCGTTTGTCCTTTAATACGAGCGGGTAAAAACGCTTTTTACCAACTTGTGAATAAAATAATTTGACATTGCTCTAATTCCTATAGCCCCCGCATACCTAGTATAAGTGGATCTGTATGACCGTAGTAAACATGCGCAATCGGAGCTCACATGTTAAATTGGTCGTTTCTCATGGGTGACTTTGTAAGCCATTGGCTATATTTAAGTTCCAGAAGTAACTCTATTCTACGATACGTTTCGACATTGAGTTTTAAATGGTTTCTTTAAGTTAATTTACATTTGGATGAGATTTGTAATCATATTTCCTCGCGATAGTGAGGGGAAAAAAAGTTGTATTACACTTGGCGGCAAAGTTTGTTCAACTCTCGTGCCTTGAGACCTTCGCAATGCTCAAAATTACAGTTTTTGAACCACTCGCTACGCTCGTAGCTCAATTTTGGAATCTTTCGCTAGCTCAGGTCTCAATATTGGCACGACAGTTAAACAACAACTTTGCCCCCTTGTATAATAAATAACTATTTCCACCCTCCCGCCGTATGAACACGTTTACACACATAGCTAATAATAGTAATGTAAGTATGCATAATATTATATCTTTAGATAAACAATCGCAATCAGAGACAAACAGATACGGAATATAAGAATAGTGTAAGGAGAAACATTTGGTTTAACTACTTCCTTTCTTGTCGAACATGTTAAAAGATTCTTTAAATGTTTACTTTTCTTTCTCTCTCTCTTACAAATTTACTTCAGAAGATGCTTTTTCCAGTGGGTATCTGCTCTATCATATGTACATATACGAGTGTGGCCAGTTTATTGCAATTCCGGATTATTAAATGCCTTTACAAAAATATTAAAGAAATAGATGAACGTGATTGAACATAAACAACCGCGGGACAAGTCATGATAGCAATCTTTGGGAGAGACCTATATCCGGCAGTGGACGTTCTCTGACTGATATATGCCTACAATCTAGTTTTCTTACCTTCCTCCCAGTTTTCTCAACAATGCTTGAAGCCAGCGCAGAACCAGCCACCTGAACAGCTCCCAACATCATAGCCTGCTGGTTAGGTGTCAGTCTCAGGCCAGAACCCTGCGATGCCATGCTGAAGATATCTCCAGCAAAGTTGAGTACCGGAACTGAGCCGCATACTTCACGGGCCAATGATGCTACCATGGCTATGCGGAACGCTCGGAAAAGGATCTTGTCCGATACTGCGAACAAATTGGAATGACTATACAGGGTGAGCATTTCAAATAGGTCAGTGGGGAGGTTTTGGAAACCATAACAGATAGTGAAATCTTGTCTTAGGAACCATGGCTTCGATTTTAGTAAAAAGAAAAACTGCATTCATATATTTACAAAATACGTGTGCACGATCCGGGAATCGAACCGTGATTTATTGAAATTTTATGATTTTCCTTCGGATATGGGTTGTGTAGCCCTTAAATAGTAAATGCTAAGAAACATAATGTGTAAAACTAATAAAATGCATTGTTTTCTAACAATAAAGTTTTATTTTTTCAATACTTCAGTGCCGCCGCTGGCAGTTCGAATTTGTAAGGAGAAGTTCCAAACTATGAAAAGAAGGAATCATGGCTTCTGTTTTAGATTTAATAATAATAGCATTTTTTTTCTTTTTAGAAGAAGAAACAGAAGCCATGAGCCAAAAATAGTGCCACGAAATGGTCTCATCTCAGCATGTTGATGGCGTGAGCCAGCGCTGATCTTCCGATGAGACCATTAATCTGGCCACTACGACATATCTGATGGCGATGGAACGTCATGTAAATTTTCTCTCTTCTCCTTAGTACTCCTTCTCGTCAGTACAGATAAGTTACAATTTTCATCAGATTGTTTTGAAAATGTCTGTTCAGTAAATATAATTTTAAAAAGGCATTACTTTCCTTTGTAACTCTTAAAGTGCATTCAGACCAAACGAGCTTCGCTATTCCAACCCCCCTACTCTACGAAATTCGATCGTTACACAAAACGTGACTCGTTGATTTCGTAGAGTGGGGGATAGAATAGCGAATGCTCGTTTGGTCTGAATGCACTTTTAAACAAATGACTATCCACAAACACATTCATATTTATGACAATTGTGTCTGAATTATAATAATAATTTGCGATGCCAACTTATTTTAACAGATATCATAAATTATTTAAATCTTGTAGATCTGTGACTGAGTTGGTTTTCTGATAATGCGCAGGATGTAATAATTTGTAAATAAAGTAAATACTGTTTTATCTAGTATCTTGCGGGGGACGGTACTTACATAATTTTAGGTAACTTTATATTGCGTCTCATTTTCTTAAGACCAACATTGTAATTGAGGCACTGAAAACAGCTGATAACCAAAAGATTTACAACCGTGAATTACAAAATATCTGGCAACAATGCGCAATGATAATCGTTTGTATATTTGCGAGTTTAGCGACATGGAATATTTTTGTAATATGGTATTTCAGGTGTCTGATACGCTAAGCTGTCCCCTGTTGAAGTTGGTGTTCTGCCAGCGTCCATGCAAGTTGTATGATTTTGCAGAACTAAGCGTTATATGTGACTCGTTTAGCAGACTGTTATACGTTAACCTCATATGGCCGATTCTATTTTTAGGACAAATGAAATAATATCCCAGGGTCCTAAAAAAGGACATTTTATTTTTAATTTTGAAACCTACAAAATAAAATTCATATTTTCTTTGAAAAATATGACGTCATGGGCCGTTATGAGTAAATTTAGTTTTCCTAAAATAGGACGTTGGGCTTAACGAGGCAATGTCACATCACATACTCGTATGTGTTACATGTTGACTTTGGTATGCTCGTAACAGAGCATTTCTTAAAAGTTGGATGAAGTCTTCGTATGATTTTTCATTTATTTTTTGTCACCAAAACATTTTGGAACATTTTGGCAAATATGGTAGATCTTGTTCAGCATCATTGGCTCTGTCAGTCTATCAATTTATATCAATATCGAAAACATGATTCAAAAGTGCCGTGTGGTGACGGCAGTAAGAATACATTTGTCACCACCCCAACTCCTCCTTCGGGTTTAAGAGTCGACTACGGGATTGAAGTGTCACTGACCATTATTTGACAAAATATTGATGATTGGCAGCAGCGTCATCACATCATAGTGGACAGTGGACACATTACTGCGATCACCAATCCACTTGCCCAGCGTGGCGATTTTGGGCATTTACCTCCTAATGCGCATAGTTGGTGGGAGAGGCGCCTCTAGCAGTGGACTATCATAGGCTGATGATGATGATGATGATTCGAAGGTTTTTTTTTTTAGAATTGGACACCCTGCAAGATACCCTACGTAAGTCCTAAGTTCCTACTCCTAATTTGCTTAAGGATTTTCGCCCTATTTCCATTCTCCCGTTCCTATCCAAAGTCCTAGAAGCTATCGTGCATAAGCAGTTTTTTGAATTCATCTTTTCCAATCAGCTCCTCTCGCCACTCCAATCTGGTTTTCGCCGTGGTCACAGTACCACTACTGCTCTGCTTAAGGTAGTTGATGATATAAGGCTAGGTATGGAATCATCTCTGGTTACCGTACTGGTCCTTATTGACTTCTCCAACGCCTTTAATGCAGTAAACCATGAGCTTCTCCTATCTGCACTTGTTCACTTAAATATCTCTTCATCAGTGGCTGAGTGGTTCACGTCTTACCTGCAGGGCCGTCGTCAGGTAGTTCGTGTTGACAGGTCGTTCTCGGACTGGTGTAATCTTACTTCTGGCGTTCCACAGGGTGGCATTTTATCTCCTCTTCTTTTCTCAATTTTCATTAATCTTATTACACCCAACATAAACTGCTCCTATCATTTATATGCCGATGATCTGCAACTATATGTTCAGGCAGAGCCTGACGATGTGGATAGTGCTATCTCGAAGCTGAATGAAGACCTAAATAGCATCTCATCTTGGTCCAATATGTTTGGGATAGCAGTAAACCCTTCCAAGTGTCAGGCTATAATCATAGGAAACCCGCGCTCATTATCTTACCCTACTCAAGTGTCATCGATTCTCTTTAACAATAACACTATACCCTTCTCTTCACAGGTGAAAAATCTGGGGCTCATAATAGACTGTGGCTTAACTTGGGATCCTCTAGTTTCTGATATTTGCTGTAGGGTGACTAATATCTTGCGTTTTCTTTATAGGTTTAAACACTTCTTACCGATTCCCACCAAAATTCTTCTTATTCAAAGTATCGTGTTGCCGGTCATAGATTATAGTGATGTATGCTCTACCAATATGTCGCAGAGAAACCTGGATAGACTCGAACGACTTCTTAATAACTGCATTCGATTTATTTTTGGCTTACGAAAGTATGACCATGTGTCTGCCTATCGTCGGCAGCTTCACTGGCTGCGGATTCGAGAGCGCAGGAGTGTTAAAATTTTGTGCACACTGTTTTCTATTTTACATGACCCTGCTGCGCCTCATTACTTAAAATCCAATTTCAAATTTGTCACCGCCAGGCCAGGCTGCGAGCTTCGTTCTTCCCGTCAACTAATTCTTAGTGTCCCCTATCATCGCTCAGTCTCATTCTCTAGCTCCTTCACAGTGCAAGCCATCCGACTTTGGAATGCTCTCCCTCTAGATATACGTCAAGCTCAAACTAAATTCACCTTTAAGCGCAAGTTGCGCAAGCATCTCTTTGACAATTCCCAAGATTAATGTTCTGGTACTTTAGAAAATAGCAGGTATATTATTATTATTATATTATATTATTATATATTTTGATATTTATAGCTTTATCATCTATATATTGCATATCTATTGATACTATATTATTATTAGCAAGTACTCATATTTTGTTAGTGTATTTATGTATGAACTCTTCACATCCCGCACCATTAATGTTTATCTGTTTGGCCTGTAGGTTGACTGGTAGAGAATGCCTTATGGCATTAAGTCCGCCTGTTGTATCTGTATTTTTTTACTGTGCAATAAAGTTTAAATAAATAAATAAATAAATACCCAATGCTTTTTGTGTTGCGTCAACGCTGACTTGTCAACGAAGTCCATTGAGCATTTCACTAGTGCCCTCACTTCGTCACACTTCTGAGTGCAAACTGGGTGGACAACTTCATCATCAGCCTATGATAGTCCACTGCTAGACATAGGCCTCTCCTATTAACTTTGCGTATAAACGCATTAGGAGGTAAATACCCATAATCGCCACGCTGGGCAAGCGGATTGGCGCTCGCAGGAATGTGGACAACTTACAGATTACAATTCCCAATTCCCAACCTATTCTGTATTTTTTTAAGTTTCTAGTTTTGAGGAGCATTTAGTTATTAATTACAGAATCAAGAGCATACTTACACACAGCTTTAAGCACAAAGTTGCTGCTCTTCTCATCTTTAGTCTGCTCATCCTTGATGAGTTGGAGCTCATGGCACACCTGCGAGTCCTCTTCTTCGCGACAACGCAGCCAGGCCAGCACCCTTTTTGCTTCCTGTTCATTGTTAACATCAAATTAGTCAAAACAGTATACTGCGCATTGGTTTGACTTGGCAGATTGCTGAAGAAAATTTTCTTACATACCATACCTTAATTACTTAATGAATATTTTTTTCAGAAAAATCGTTTTTGATGAGAGCTTTTACATCCATTGTAGTTTCAATAGATATTTCATTAAATGGCTAATTCTTGAACGTGATAGGGTGTGCTCCTAAGTTTCTTTAGCCAGATTCTGATGCCATCAATAACCCAGCTCTATAATATTTTTGGGTCATACAAGTCACATTATGTACAGCCAATTTCAGTGTTTTTGGAGTTCGTAACTTAGAAGATGAGGTGTTTGCGTGAAGGTTGCAGGAGTCAGCTTAATGCTTAATCGTGGCAATCTTTAGCGGAGGCCTATGTCCAGCAGAAGACGTCTGTCAGCCGATACGATGATCATAAATAAAAGGCAATTTACCTCCTCCTTCCCCTTCCGTACTAAATACGAAGGTGACTCAGGCATCAACAGGAAGAGCACCAAGTGCACCGTGGGCAGGGACAGACAGACCCACAGGATCGTGTTGTAGCTCAGCATGTCTCCTATGACGTAGAGGAAGAGATTCCCTGTCGTGTGGAAAAGGATGACCTGAGGGAGAAATAAGTGCATATGAACGAAAAACAAAAAAAAAAACAAATGTACGTACAAACGCCGATGTACCTACGTTTTTTAGTAATTTCATGTACTACAGGTAAATTCATCAAAGCTGGCACGAATGGATCGAGTAAGTGACCGAAAGTATTTATGTGTGGATGACAAAATGGCAGTAGATACAGGTTGGTACAGCGGGGCCGCATACACACAATGATAGATATCCTTCATTTCATTCAATTCATTCGTGCCAGCTTTAATGAATCAATCTATACTCATACTACACAAAATGAGTCTAAGAGTCTTTCCAAATCAATCGAAGCAAAATTGGACAGAATCAGATCCTAATGAACCCAAAGTTCGTACGGTTACGGCGTTTTGATTCCAAGTTTCTAAGGGCACCTTCTGACTCCATTATTAGATCGAGCCCATGGTATGATTATATTGCATTATCATCCGAATTAGGCGATTGACTATGGATTTTGCTATATATTTTATAGCTGAATCACTGATCAGAAAGTGCATGAAATTTAAGATTATAGCAAAATTTAATGAACGACAAACATCGAGACAATCTTAATAAAAACTTATAAAAAATTTGACTCTGGTACTAACCCAAAACCAATAACTAAAATAAGTTTATTTCGTAGAGAAGATGGTGGGACGCATTTTATCAAGCTATTTGATCTGTGAAGTGTATTTTGTTTATTTTCGTTAGATGATAATAAGACATGTAGACGAAATCCATAAATAAAAATTGGCCGCCTTGTAAAATAATTATGTGTATGGAACCTATACGTATACAGGGTGTAATCGATAAGTGTTTTCAGGCCATAATTCCGTAAATATGAGAGATATCAGAAAACTTTTAACTGATATCGAAATGACGTTACCCAACGAGTAAAATTACACTAACCACTTTTTTGAAATAAAATCAGGAATATCCCAAATATTAACTTCAAACCCTTCCATACATTTAGTAGGTATCCGATCATTCAAAGACTAGTTTAATACGACCGAGGTATTTCACCGTTATCAAATGATCCATGATTTGTCTTATGTTATTTTATTACAACGTATTCGTACAAATAACGAATCTCTTAACAGTTTTATCTCTTACGACACCCGACATTCTTTAAGGCTGTAAGTCGTCATACTAAATGTATGGGAGCGTTTTAACTTAGTATTTTAAATATTACTTCATGTATCTAGAATAAAATATTAGTGTAATTTTACTCGTTGGGTAACGTACTTTCGATATCAGTTAACTTAAAAGTTTTCTGATATCTCTCATATTTACGGAATTGTGGTCTGTAAACACTTATCGATTACACCCTGTATATGTTATACATTTGTTGTACAAATAGTTGCTTTTGTATTAGTCTTTACAAAATAATTACCAAAGTCCCCAAAACTCCTCGTATGCTGTCTTCACTGATCTCCTTAGTGTAAAGGGGACAAGTGACGTATGCCCCCGCCATAGTCACACCCACTGCAGCCCTAGCGAGGATGAAAGCCCATGTGCTGAACGATGACAGTTTGATTATCCAACACACCTGAAAAAGCATACGAACACCTAAATAACTTTTAGACGAAAAATACCTTCCTGATACAATTATCGCTGACTGCATAACTAATTTCATTTTAGTATTTATTAAGACGAAACAAATTCAAACTTGATAGGATTATACTCCGTCTGAGCCTAGGAAAGGAAGGCTGTGGCTATAACGGTGACACACGATAAAGCAGGACAGCAGTATTACCTTTGTGTGTTCCGAAGGGTTTTGAAAGTTCAAACGGAGTGTATTTTCAAACCGGAAGCAGAAATACATTCGAAATTACTGTTGACATAACAAATGATACAATATTTACCCAAAAAAGAGTTATTTACAGATGTAGTGAGTGATTAATTAATCTATTGTATGTAAGTCTCTGCACTTAAGCTATGAATATAACTATGAATATAGCCTACATAGACTTATACACTGTTGTGTCAACAGTACTTTCAAATTCCATTCTAATCGCGGTTTGATAATACGTCGTTTAGTTCCCAAGCTCCTGTGGCCACCTTCCGAATCCGTCATCAGACCAGTTTCATGTTATTGCGTGCGTCTTACACATGGATACAAGATTTTAGCTAATCAGTAACCTGGACGAAATCGACCTGAGTTGACAGACCGAAGGTTGTAGTAGCTGGAGTTCACGATAGATCAGGAACGGTCCTCTGATAGCTTGGGTGCCTAACAGAGCTCTTGATCTATAAAGTGTCTTATTTTTGGTCGAAACCTAATTTATTAGTGACATGACTCATATGGGTAGAGACAATTTTTACCAGCGCTTTCCAAGACATCTGATTCTGTGCATTTTGTATAGTCTCCTGTATGTAATTTGCTTTTACATTCGTTTACGTATTCCATTATGCACTTTTCAAAACTGTTAGCGCAACGTCATCACTGACGGTGTCTTCAAAAAACTTAAAAATTCTTAAGAAAAATACTAAAAGGATGGTAAAAAGTAATACTGTATTAAAATAGCACTTACAGCTCCCATAGCAGACATGAATAGGAGTGTCAGTTTCCTCCCAATCCGGTCACACAGGAACGCCATAACGAAGTCGAATACCACACATACTAAATATGCCACCGCTGCCATCCATGACACCTGTAAAACAGTTAAAATTTTATTTGAAAACCCAATTACAAGTGACTCTGAGAATTGAAAGCCAAGTAGTAAGTGGCGTATATAAAAATATATGTTGCAATACAGTGTGTTAACATGATACTGGCTTTTATCTAAACCGAGAAATGCAATCGATTCAAAATGCTAATTTTAGAAGTAATTAACTTTCTAAGAAAAGTTAATTGAGAGGCAACAATGAACTTCAAAATGAATCGTTAGTTTGCACTTGATAATGAGAGATCGAAGCCACTCAAAAAGTTTGACAACTAAGCAGTATACGTCCCAATCTAACGAGATTGGGCGTTCGGAGGAAATAAAATTAACTGTACGATCAATTTAATTATTTGTCAAATGCTAATACTTATAAACGATTGCTAGTAATGCGTATTCTTTGTACGTATTACCCATTATTGTAAAAACCCGGGTTATAGTAACACACTGTATAATATGTTCCTGTCGGATGAGACACAGACTGTACGATCTGACGCGTAACCAAAAGGTTGGCTCATATCTAGCACAGCGGATTAGCATTGCCATTCAACTTCAACAAAATTCAATGCTGCCAGCCTTCTGGGCAGTCTACCGATTGACAGTGATCTGGGGCAATTTTTTTGATTTATTATTTAGTAGTATTGTATTTGCGTAAGTCTATTGGATCTAGTTTATTGTTTCTGTATAATACTGTTTACAGTTTTCAAAATAAAATCATCTCTAATGTTCTTAAAACTCGTCATACAGGGACCGCTTCAAGCAATCTATCCTGTACAAATGTTTGCAGTCGGTCTGCAGATCCTTTACAAAGAGACTACTTGAAGCGGTCCATGTATGGTCGGTCTAAGACTAACCTCAAGGTGTACTGATGACCTGGTTAAGGTCGCAGGAGTTCGCTGGATGCAGGTGGCGGATCATTGTGGCAATCTTTGGGGGAGGCCTATGTTTAGCATTGGACGTCTTTCGGCTGTTATGATGATGAGACTAACCTCAGTATCTGTGAGCGGTGTCCCTGTGGGTGAATCGTTTGATTGCAGCAGCAATGTCATCGGAGACATCCAGCCGATAGATGCTCCGTATACGAACACGGGCAGGTTTACTGTCAACAATAGATTCATTAGAAAATGGCGCGAAAATTTTCTAAGATAAATATAATTTTTATTTTATTTTAGGGCATCAACAGCAGCACATAAGAAACATAAGAAATATACAAAACTGAATGTATAGTAAACAAAGCCTATAATAGATGTCCACAACAATACAATCAACACGCATTAACAAGATAATTATAGTGAAAACGTGGGCATTATGTTCTTTACGTGACATAAAGTTTTCCTTTCCACGCTTGACTTTCAACAGATTTCTTAGGTAACCTCTCACGCTCCATTTTGGGATTAAAATTCTGTCTATTCCCTAAACGTCCTAATTATCGACCGTTTCCCGAAAAATTTCGTGCTCTAAAGTATTTTTTTTTTCAGGTGTACCTTTTTTGCTATTTAGTTGAAGACCAGCGAAATGAGGCCCCAGTTTTCCTAAAGGACTTATATAAAGTTTTCAGATTTTTTCTTGAGGGTCTGTTCATAATTATGATTATCTTGAGGAATAAGATAGCCACTGGCGAGTATAATCTTCGTCAAAGTCTGTCATGCGTCATGCAAAACGCGTCTTATTAAAAATAAGTAGGTATTGTGTATAGGTAATCGCTTGCGGTTGAAAATTGGTTTCAAGAGCATTTTGTGCACAATAAGATTACTTCTGCTCATAGAAACTGTTCATAAAATTAATATCAAATAACTTGAAAAATTTTCCGCTTACAGATACACAAACTGATCCAATATGTATCTGATACCAAAGACCTTTAAATAAATTAGATTAAATAGATACACAAATACTACAGAGGTTAATAGTACCGGGCCAGCGTTGGGACCACGGAAAATAGGTACGTTTGATGTAGAGTTGTGAAAAAACTGGCCAGAAAACAACAACAACTACAGAGGCTCGAAAGAATTAAACATTAAAAGTTGAACCATACATAGCAATGGCAGTTGGTTAACGGAAGGACCTGTATCTAATCAATTCTACAAGTAGTTGTGTTAATTATGAGTCATACATACTCGTATGATTATGTCGTCCCAAAATCAGTTCTTTCCGTGGGTATCGTAAGAGTAATTGTCGAATAAGGGATAGAAATGTATCTGACCATACAGTTGTTGAAGATTAATGATGGCCACTAGCATCATCAATATCATTATAGTAATCATCATCTTGCCCAGCGTGGCGATTATGCGTACCTATTACCTTCTAACGTATCCATGCTCTTATGAGTATAAGTAAATAGTATAAGTAATGTGCGGGACGCATACTATTTAATAGTTATTTATTATACAAGGGGGCAAAGTTGTTGTTTAACAGTTGTGCCAATATTGAGACCTGAGGTTAAGATTCCAAAATTGAGCCACGGGCGTAGCGAGTGGTTCAAAAACTGGAATCTTGAGCATTGCGAAGGTCTCAAGGCACGAGAGTTGAACAAACTTTGCCGCCACGTGTATTTAATACAACTTTTTTCTCCTCACTGTCGCGAGGAAATATGATTACAAATCTCATCCAAATGTAAATTAACTTAAAGAAACCATTTAAAACTCAATGTCGAAACGTATCGTAGAATAGAGTTACTCCTGGTACTTAAATATAGCCAATGGCTTACAAAATCACCAATGAGAAATGTCCAATTTAACATGTGAGCTTCGATTGCGCATGTATTAAAGGACCCGCTTGTATTAAAGGATAAACAAGCGCTTTATGAGCTAGGTACGGGAATTTTTTTTTTTTTTAATGTAGCCACTTTGAATGTAGTCCGACGGATACAGCGAAATTAACAAAAAAAATCTGTTCGATTTTCTACCACATTGGATATTGCTGGCTTTGTTTCTATATGATTTGCTTCACATCACATTGTACTTGAGGTGATGACTGTATAATGTTCCTGATTTGAAGAATTAGTTGTGCCGAAAATGTCACAAATTCATTCATCGGCGTAATATTAAAACGATATATTGCGTATGGTTCAAGAGATAAAAATATTCCGTATTATTTGAATCAGTAGGTATCTATCAATCAATAAGAATCGGAATGTTTACGTTGCCTGCACCAAATTACATTTACATTGAAAAGTAATTGTTTTAATAATTGGCAATTGAGGTTGTTATGTTACTGTTACAATCGTTACTATTGTAGTATATTTCTGTTATGTCTAAATCTTAGTTTTAAGAAAACTTTATATAATTTATTAACATTAAACCAAGATCATAATTAATTATATGTACTTACATTTAAGACATAATAAGCGAAAGGGCGTACAACACTGGAACTGTACAAAGAACTTACGTTCTATCTTACAAATCGTGTTTAAATTAAAACTCGTATCATAAAAATGCTGTGTCTTACTTACTCTATTTTTTTTTATTTGATGGGCAATTCATTAAAAAGTGACACATTTTTACTTCTTATAGGTACTTTCGAGTTTATTCCTGAAAATATTCCACTTAATTTAATTTGTCCATTTCTTGTTAAATAAAAAAATACAAATTATAAATATTGGATTTCATACCTATACCAAAGAAAAAACGACCAAGATCATCAACGTCCGAGGCGAGGATCGAACCCACGTGTATGACATCCAATATTTAATTTTATTATTTATATAGTATTAAAGTAAATAGTGTCACTACTGGGGAAAATAAAAATCATAAATCAAAAATATTTAGTAATAAATAATTTGATTTGTTTTTTTACAATACTTTCTTTAAAAAAATAAATTTATACCAAAAGGAAAATACCGAAGTTTACCTCCCATTAGAGATAAACTTCAGTAGTTCTTCTTTGGTATGTCATCTTATATTTAAATTTATATACATAGTCGTCATTACTTAAAACCCAGAAACATAATTTGAGTTGTTCCAAAAAACATAAAAAAACGTAACATATTAAACTTTGGTACTCAAACGTTATATTTGATTATTAATCTAGAAACGACATGGGTAAACTTCCTAGCAATAACATAATTGAATAAATATAATTATGTACTTACTTAACACAGCACATATTATTTGATTAACTTTGCTTCCTTCCCCGAACAACAAATAATATTTCTTCATTTTAAATTAATTAAATTACAAAATAACTAATACAAATAATTAAAAAATAATGTTGGTAATTTACGGTTTGACTTAGAATCTTTTATTTAAGATTTTAATTTAAGTCTTTCAGACTTCTACGTGAGTCTAACGTCTGTCCCTGAAGGCGCGCATTTTGGTACTGAAACTATGGCGTTTTTTAATTATATTTATTGCTGAATGAGTTGGCAAACAAAAATTATCGCGGTCTATATTGAGATTCAAATTCTGCTACTATTTAAACAATTTCTTTATGTTTGCTTTACGATCTTACGCTTTTGTTTTATTTACATTCTTGACGTCAAATACGGAATTGCTGATTCGTTGCATAATAGCACATGCGATACTTTCATGTACGGTTCCCACGGAACGTGTGTAAAGGCCCGGCCACGACATTGGTCTAAGGCGACCAGCGGCGATCGAATCCATGAGTTGGAGCGGGATGCCGATATGGGTACCTACTCAATCTCACACGTATGGTTTTCCGCTATGCCGGTCGCCTTAGACCAATATCGTAGCCGCGGCATTACGGCCCGGCCACGACATTGGTCTAAGGCGACCAGCGGCGAGCGAATCCATGAGTTGGAGCGGGATGCCGATATGGGTACCTACTCAATCTCGCACGTATGGTTTTCCGCTATGCCGGTTGCCTTTGGCCAAGCGGGCAGCGCCGCGTTGAGCGTCTAAAACCGCGTTTTCACTTACTGTTCTGAGCGAGTCAAAGTCAAAATATTCTTTATTCAATTAGGCCTAGCAACGAGCGCTTTTGAATCGTTAAACTAAATAGCGAATGAGAGAAAAAAAGCTACTCCCGGTTCTAACCCTATACCACGGCCTGAGAAGAATCCGGCAAGAAACTCAACGGGGCTTGTTTTTTCAAATAATAGTTTTGTAACATCTTACAGCTAACATAAATGAAAGAAGCATAAATTTGATTTAATATAAATACAGATATTGCAAATTGCTTGCTGAAATCGCGAAACGCCTAGTTGATGTAACTAAAGACCGAAGAGCTGGCGACTTCCTCGCACAACGCATCAGTATTGCGATACAGCGAGGAAATGCCGCCAGCATCCTCGGTACAATGCCACAAGGGCCAATCTTAGATATAGGTTAGGTTAAGTAGATTAGTTAGATTTAATCTATGTACATAAATATTAGTTTTGAAAATAAATATATGAAAAAAAACTTGTATATACGTATTAACTAGAGATGAAGTCTCTAATAGTCAGAATAATTATATAATTGTAATTGATTTGGAGAAATGTATGATGTAAAGATACCTATATGTAAAAGGGCATACAATTGTTTTTAGTTAAACAAAGTTAAAATTGGCAGAGCATTCGCTTGTTCTTGGGCTGACGAACGAACATTTAGCTACGTAAATTATTGTTTTCATCTGCCCTAGAACGAACGAATGCTAGAATTAGAACACTAAGAGAAAACACGGCTTATGGGATTTCGACAACGTGCACTCAGACCACGCGCATAGTTTGGATTAAATTTGTTTTCACACCACTTATTCGAATACGGGTCTTTTCTTCCCTGCTAGGAGGGATCAAACTGGCACTTTTCTGTTCAAGGATTTTCTATTGCCTGCCTAAAAAATTACAATGAAATATGAAAATAAACAGTACGTTCATAATTGATAAAAAATTCTTCAGAATCGATTATTTGCATAAATATTAAATATGTGATATATGGGTAAGGCCGCGGATTTTGACGAATGTGACACAGACATAACATAAAAAAAAATACGTTACGTTACCATAAAACGCAACAAAAGTTACTATAAAGCTCAGCTCATACTGGTATGAACTTTGAATAAATAAAGGTCGTAAAAAAAAACATATTTTTATCGCTAAATACTTGTTTTAATCAAAAATAAAAATCAACCCATATAATGTAATTTCTTATACTTAGTAATTACTTAAATTAACAGTATTTACAAATGTTTTAATGCCATAATCTTTGGAACTAAATAAAGTAAAATAAATCACCATAAATGCTTAAATGGAAAATGAACTGTTATTAATTAACACTAATAAACGCGTTAATAATTAAACTGTATTTCATTAGCCCTAGGGGGGTAAAATTACCCATTGGAAAAAGATGATTACTTCTAAAAACGCAAATCAAAGTACCTAAATAACAAAATAATTTGATTTGTTTCGCAAACACTCAACCTACAGGCCAAACAGATAAACATTAATGGTGCGGGATGTGAAGAGTTCATACATTAATACACTAACAAAATATGAGTACTTGCTAATAATAATATAGTATCAATAGATATGCAATATATAGATGATAAAGCTATAAATATCAAAATATATTATTATTTTA
>JALPQI010014422.1:0-32094 GCA_025490895.1 Thaumatotibia leucotreta | reverse complement strand
AGTTCATGTTTTGACCTTGTTTTTTTATTTAGTTTAAAATAATACCCTGGTATCTCACAATTAGGGCTGCCAACCAAATATCACAGATATGCGGGACTTTCGCGAATAAATTGCGGGACTTGGCTATAAAATGCGGGACGGGAATGACAATAACATTTTTAAAAAAATGCATAATTTCAGATCGTTTCAATTTAGACGCTTCTAATGCACCCAAAGCAATTATTCATATTTTGGCAGTTATACACGTTCAGTGCACTGTACTCGCGGGCTATCGGTGCGGACGTCGCGGAATATTAATATAGCGCATATAGCGGGACGGTTGGCAGCCCTACTCACAATGAAACATTTTTATGTAATGTACAATTAAACAGGTCCATGTTTCGTAGTGTACTGTATAGTTTTATTGTAAACCGAATGTGAAATTGCAAAAGGTTACTATTCTATGAGACTGTTCATTTAAACATGTTTCATGTTTAGCACCTCATTATCAACCTATTAATGCCCACTTGTATAACCTAGGGTTAAACACTGTGACGAATTTTGTATGTACAATAAAATGATCACTTTGGCTCCTGCTGGTGAATACCTGGTAATGTGGCTAAACCCGGGTGGTACAAGAGAGTGTAAGTAGTACATTTTTAATATTTTTGTTGACTAGTATAATTATATTATTGATTATAAAATAATATATTAAATATTTCGTAAAATTATATGCAACTATATGCATAGTAAAATTACATTAAAACATAACATTTTTCGGTTCCTGAATGCGCCAATGTCATTAAGATTCGTTAATAAATTAATCTTCCCAAGAATCGTTTTTTTTTACTAAGAACAACCACATAATATATAAAAACCTATTTGGCTACTGTTTATGTAACTCTGTTTCAATGTTGGTTACTCGTGATATTTTTTGTTTACAATGAAACAGCTCACGATGTTTCACTGAACACTATTTATTAGTACACATTGAAACAATACACTTTTTAAAAAATATTTTAAGAATATATACGCAATTTTCACAACTAGAGCCAGTTTTTTACACGCCATAAAAAATGATGACTATTAGTCTATTTTATGGCAAAATATACGATTTTTTACTTTCAAATTGGCTGAGATAGGACAGTTTAAAAAGTTGAATGTTTCATTGATGGCAATAGTTTAAGTAATATGTTTAACAATAAAACATACGTACACAATAAAACAACATGATATTTATGTTGTCACAAAGTCTATCGTGGAGATGCCCAGGACCCTCCTGCGTTCGCCTGGGTTGCAGTCATACTACTAGGGCACATAAAACATAACTTTTTTTGCAATATATCGCAGCTATCGACGACATTGTTAGGTTACAATGAAACTTGGGTTGTAAACAATGAAACAGTCTTTCGGTTTCATATATCTTTCAGTGGTATTATTAATCATTTAACAAATTTGAATCCTACTAAACTAAACCTACTCCAGCCTACCGTTATTATTAACTTTCCTTTATTTTGTATTCATTACAAGCGTTCTTATATATATGTTACATATACCACAGTTCCAATGTTGGTTAAATCTGTTTCATAGTTCATTGGATTTATTACATCTGTTTCAATGTAAAAATTTAGATGTTTCATTGAATACATGCACGAGGACAATGAAACAAATCTCATTTTTTGTTTAAAGTTGCATAACACATATACTATTAAAAATAAGTAGAAACCAAGAATGCGATTCGATAGCCAACTAAATTATTTATCTTCGAATATAATATCTCACTATCGTAACTTCAAAAACACCAGAGATACAATGGTTTTAAATTTAGTTGTGTCATTGTTCCACAACTTACCCTATAGGTAGGTGTAGGTCCATACATTACCAAGTTTATGTCAGCCTTGCGTTTCGAGTGTTTTCCCTTTTCCTACCGTCATATTATTTTTCATAAGACCTGGGTCTTATGAAAAATAATACGACGGTATAATATGACCGCTAGTGCTGGCACTAGCGGTCCATAAATCTTGTACCTCAGGAACAACCTCCACTGATTAACATAAATATATAATTAATGGGATAAATCGTGAAATGTGGAATAAGTGCGGTTAAGGAATTCCTTCCTGGTCCTGGTCTTCATCAGCAATTCCACGTCTTCAAATTACAACGCATATATTGTAAAGAAAATATGTAATGCGTTTCGTTAAGGAGTTCCTTTCTGGTATATATCATCAATTCCACCACCCCAAGTTTCATTTTTTGAATGAAAGTACCTAGACGATTGGTTGATAAAAAATACAATGTTGTTAGTGTGCTTAAAATGATTCAGAAGTTCCATTGATTCCTCAGGTATCCCATCACCTGAACTAGGGTTTTTCAAATATGGGACAAAACAAAACTTCTGACATATAGGTACTTTCGATAAAAAAAGATCTGTCGAATTGAGAATCTTTTGTGAGGTTGGTTGAAAAAGGATTTTCAATTTTCAAGGTTTTCCTTTCTTTTCAATTATCGCTTCGGAAGTCTGAAAAAAATGTGTTAAAAAACTTAGAAATTAAGAAAATTATAAAATATCTATTTCAGCATTTTTTTTTCATAGAAGTACCTACCTAATTATTTAATTCCCAGTATTAGACCTAAGACTGACTAATTTGTACAAAGTAAATAACTACAAAATAAAGTCATTTATTTATGCTTATTAACGCAACGACTAATTATGTATTGGATATTAAGATTAATAATGGTATTAACTAATTAATTTGGGAACATTATGTTTACCCACTTACTAATGATATATTTAATGTTTACTTTTAATTTCATTATCACCTGTACCTACTTTACCTGTTGATTTATAACAGATCATGTCACTTGTGCTCATATAGTTTGCATTGTTTGTCCACAGACACCAGTCGTGCCTGTCTGAGTGCAGCTAAATTTTGGAAGTTGCCTCGACAGTTAATTTTAAGGTGAGCAAATATCATTTTTACTACTGCTTCGCTGGGTCAGCGACCCGAAATCCAAGTTGGCCTCAGAAAACAAGACTTTGCCATTCGCTCCTGCCCGACGCCATTCAGTAAATTGAAGGTTACAGAGGTATTTGTAGACCTCATCGATCCATCAGTCGGTACCTAGGTCTTCCGACCAAGTATTGCAGTAGACCGCCACAGGTAATGTTTTTTGTACCATTTTTACTATTTTTTATTTCCACGAATTGTGCTTTGCACCTCGTAGGTGGACACGTCTCCGAGCGTTTCAACGGCCGTGATTTCTAGAAATCACCGACCTTTACTCTCACGGGATTCGTGTAATAATGCTGCCACCAAAGTCACAGCCGATGAAACGCTTGGAGAAATGCCCAGGTAAGCGTAGTGGCAGATGTCAATTGAGACTTAAGCACCTATGATGGTTGAATTTTGATCAATTATCGTATGATCCTCGCGCGATTTGTACCCAATTTTGGCAATAACTTTTTAGAACGCCTTATCCGCGACGAAATCGAAAACGTTCGTATTCGAAACAAAAGACGTACCTATTACCGTACACTACTACTCTTTCAAAGTGTATCGTTACATTCTCAATTGACACCTTAATGCGATAAGCGCTTACTACTTATGTTACTATGTCTCTATACCTTAGCGAAAAAAAAAAAGATCCAGCCTTATTTTAGAACAGACAATACAGTCGCAAAGTACATGTTTCAAAAAACATGCTTGCTAAATAATTTTCTGTGCGCCCTACTCGGTGGAAAATTCAACTTTTTGCATAAGGCGAATAAATATTATTATAGGCATCCTAAGCGAAGATAAAGGACTCGTACCGTGGAGTTTGTTTAGGTACTTACCAGGTTACCACGTAGTTATAGTAAGTACTTAATTATACCTACTTTGAGCCATCTGACAGGTATTTTGGTAAATATACAACAATTGGTTTCGGGCTTGGGGTCATTCATTATCATTATCGCTTTGAATCTCACGATAGCGCGATTTGTGCTAATGGAATATAGTGATATAGGGTCCATTTCTTGAACGATGTTATTGTTAAGGTAGGTACAGGTAGGTCCGTTGTTAAAATGTCGACTTAAAAATTAGACGATTAAAATTATGACATCCCAGTTTTCTTGGATAACCATTTGACCATTGGATAAATATGGATAGGTACCGTCACGCTTAGGATATAATCTTTTTTTTTCACTTCGAAGGCAGGTTTTACTTTCTATCATACCTTCGCACGGGAGCTCAAGGTCACATTCCGTGACAAGGTCAAGAATATTGATATTTATTGTCTGACAAACCGAATTCCATCGATCGACAACGGGTGCAAATGTGGGTTTGAAAAGTTCACCCTTGATAGAAAATGTATATTTCAATGATATTCCACTTTTTTATAATATCTCTTAAGACTTCTATGTTCATTTGTTCAATGATAAAGTACCTATAAACGCGCCCTCTTTCTTCCTTAATGCTGAGTTTAAACGTGCAAGTTATTGCTGCTATTTTTGAGATGCAATTATGTAGGTTTATTAGGTAAGCGTGAGTGGCAAATATGTGCATCTCTTTCTTGCATATTTCTTTGTTTCAAAACTTGCAGCAATAACTTGCATGTGTAAACTCAGCTTAAGGATAAATAATTTTCGTCCTTTAAGTTGGCCGAGGCTTGCATAAATATGTGCACTATAATGTTTTTGTATACAAGATCTAGAAATATATTTACTATTATGAAGTAAAAAAAACACTAGTTTTGTATAAATATCTTGGTGTATTGATAATATTTTGGTGCTGTCCTTACAATCTTTCCAAAGTTATTTTTTCTTTATGGCAAACTTCCTACCGCATCTGTCAGTCCCTTCAGTCAGATCGGAGTCCAAAAAAATTGACGGGCTGGGTAGACCCAGCGATGTTTTTTATTAAAATTCCTTTAATTGCTTCTAGTTGTGCTAAATATTTGTACAGATTTAATTAAACTATTTCAGTTTTATGTATATTATCCATGTTAAATAACTTCAGTCAACTTGTCATTAAAAGGTACACTAACCTAGCTATCACTTAGTTGCATCGGCTCCGCCTACCTAAAAACCCCGGGTAAAATAAGTGACTATCAATATCCTGTTTCTTTAATCAGTGTTTTCTTTTATTTTGCAGTAATCTACACAATGGCGCTAGTTTTAGAATATATAGACCGCATGCATAATTTTATGGATAAATATGGAGGTGAGTCAATTTTATTATTTCTTAACAATGTTTCAATTATTCCAGAATCATGAAATTTTTCTAAGCAGACGAAATATTGAAATTTGCATTTATTAATTATTATGCCAATCTTTTAAATGGGGTACTTTAGTACCCAATATCTTTATCATATGTATATATGCAATAATTATAATATGGAGACAAATAATCAATAGTTAACTACCTATTTTAACCCACAAATAAAATGCATTAGTTTGGCACATTGTATGACACTACTCCTAAAATTAACAGTTCAGTGTGTCAGGACAGATTCTATTTACAGCTGACCCATTAAAATCCCCCAGCAGCTCTTCTGCACTTTCATACCAAAACAACAAATTTTATTTAGTTCTGCTTAGAAGAATAGCTTGATGATGAAGAGTTTTTATTACAAATTGCATTTTTTACTTAATTATAGTTATTTATTGTCAATCCAAAGATTTTGTACTAGGTTACCAACCTGTGGAAATATTATTTTCTGTTTTAAGAAATTCAGTGGCATAATCAAATAATTCAAACATTCTCAGAAATAAGTAACATGGGTATCTATTGGTCTTATGAATTGTTAAATATTTATACCATTGGGTTAAAGAAGCCTTGTAAAAAAGTGTGCAGTAAAAAGTTGTTCGCGAAAATAATGGTAACCACTGATTTAGCCAATAAAATTGTCACTCCTTTAGCGTTAAGACTGATATCAGCTAAGTAGTAAATTTAAAATATTAATATTGTCCCCTTCTCGATGACCAGACAAAATTATGTGATAAACCCATTTGCCAAAATTTGCAAGATTTAATTATATCTTTTAAATCTGTAATTTTTACAAACATTTACGAGGAACAACCTAACCCAAATGATTTGATTACATTGTTAATACTGACAATTGTGTTGTTCCAAAACAAATATTTTCATATTGACAGTAATCAATAAGGTGTGATTAGATTCAAATAAGAATTAATCTTATTGACACACACCATTTGTCACAATTATAGTGTGTAAATAAAGTCCTACATTGGTATGTAATCAATTAAACCACCACATACCATTGAAAATAGCATACTTAGTAATTTTTGCACCCAAAAATGACAGCAAATCGTAAAGACAGGAAATCAACGCAAATGAATACATTTACATATTTGCTTTGACATAAGTATGCCACAAATCACATGCTCAGTAACTCAATTTACCTGAGACATGTTGTTTCCTTATAAGTTTTATACCATTCAATTACCCATAACAAAATAAAGTGTTCACTTTAATTTTGCTTATAAAAATTATAAAGCTTTACAATACAAAATAGCTTATCTATTATGCTGACCCCATAGGTCACTGGGACCATAGTCCAAGTTAAATCCAAGTTAAATTATCATATTATCAAATTGGGCAAACTTGTTTTTTTTTTGTAATTTTGTACCTTGATAAATTAATTATAATAATGAATCTAATTACTTAACCCTTTACCTACGGGGCCATAATATTTGCCATTAAATTGTTTGACTTGACACCATTACATAAGTATGACTTTAATTTGACAGTGGTGGCAACTCTGGTTGACACCCGTAGGTAAAAGGTTAATATTTTTGCCACTATTTAAATTTGTTTATGCTTTATTGCAAATAATATTTGAATCTTATCAGTAAAGGATCCCACACTGTTGCTTACCATAAGGATGCTTACACAGAAAAATTTAAAATTACAAAAAATTTCGGCCTTATGTTAGGCAACAAAATAGTACATTCGATGGAAAAGGCCCACATTTAATTTAATTTTTAATTGTCGTGAGATATTTCACAAACAAGACCAATATTTTTTTTTTCAGATTCCCGGACAAATCCATGGTTCCTGATGAGTTCCCCATTACCTACATTAATATTATGTTTAAGCTATGTTTATCTAGTCAAGGTATAGTACCAATTGCTATTTTTTTTGACGATTTAAAATATACTTACTTTCCAACATGATCCATCATATGTTGTTGTTTTTTTATTTACAGGTTCTAGGACCAAGGTTTATGGAAAACCGAAAACCATACAATTTAAAAAATATTTTAATAGTATACAATTTTTTACAAGTGTTATTCAGTACATGGCTATTCTATGAGGTAAGATCAACATTTTTATTCAATAAATAATTTAAGACGCTTAACAATGAAACTGTCATATTTTTTTATCTTAGTTTAATGATGTTAAATGTATGATGGTTTGTATGATCAGGCTACTGTTCTCATATTGAGTGAATTGTCACTTGCTCAATGCTATTGTTCTGTGTAGGGAGCTCTAATTATTGCTTGGAACTTGTGACATTGTAATAGCACCTTAATGACTGTGACGATAGCTGCTTTATGACCGAAGCTGTCGTCAAAAACTATATACCTACTAGGTAGATATAGTAAAATGGTATTGTTTTGAACTAGTTATGTCGATTGAGATTTTTTTTTATATAATTTGTAACATCTTAAGTAGGCAGATTCGTTAGTATGGTGTAGGCCTCTTTGACTACTACAAAGTATTTCACATTAACTATACCTCTTTTAATTTATGCAAATCTATATACATTAGGCAATAAAATAAGCAAATAAAAATAACGGTTTTCTCCGCAAGAACCCATTATGCTAGTGATACAACTATAAACTATTATTTGAACAACAATGGCATTCTTCAGCATCTCATTGCGCCATAGTCATACAAAGGGCAATTACGTTTTTTATTATAATATAATGTATTGTTTTATATAAAAAATGTAACATCCTAACAGCCATGAAACACGGTTGTTAAAAAATAACTACCTTAAAAAATCAAAAAAATTTCGTCAAAAAATTGTCGTATTTGGGAAATACCGTAATTCAAAATACGTCACGATAATTAGGTTATTAATGAACCAAATCATTATTTATCACACCTCACCGCATTACTCGTAAGTATTAATACGCGTAAACCTACTTATACAGGGTGTTTTTTTTTTCGACCGTTCAAATTCTACGTAGTGAATGTGTAGGTCATACTGACCAACTTTTACTATGGGGACAAAGTCGAAATCGCGAAAAAAAAATCAGCTGTTTCATACAAATTGGCGGCATTACGCCGGCCGAAATGTATGAAACAGCTGATTTTTTTTTCGCGATTTCGACTTTGTCCCCATAGTAAAAGTTGGTCAGTATGACCTACACATTCACTACGTAGAATTTGAACGGTCGAAAAAAAAACACCCTGTATTGATGTATTATATTTGTATAATTAAGGTAAACAGAAAAATGTCTCAGTGCAAACGTGTTTAAAATGGACTTTATTAAAGAACACACAAGGCCTATTTTAAGAGTTGTGACAACTTTTCTGTTTGCACTGACACAAATATGTTTATAGTTCTGAAAATCTATACACTTTCAAAGGTCATTAGTTGCAAAAGTAATACTCTTTATAATTACAAACAATATTTTCCTTTTCTAATACATTATATTTATGCAATAAAACTATGAAAACGGATAAACTCGCGTTACTTCATTCCGTCGTTTCGAACACTTTACAGGGTTTCGTGTCATCCACAGACCACGAACCCTGTAAAGTGTTCGAAACGTCGGAGTGAAGTTAAAATTAGTTAATATACGCGAGTTTATCCGTTTTCATAGTTTTATTTCATGTGTAATCCTCGCGGTAACCGAAGAAAATACTACATTATACTTAATGAGTTAGGTCTGGTAAATAGTTTTTTGTCGCGATATTAAACTACGCATAATTTATTGAACAAATCTCCGATCCGATAATTTAATTTGAAATGCCCACGGCCAGTGTTTGATGGGGGGCTGGCTGCAGTATTACAGCTTACGGTGCCAACCCGTGGACTACACCGACAACCCCGTAGCTACGAGAGTAAGTAGGCTACCAGGTAGCCGGGGTTACCAGGAAACGAAGACTAACCAATACTCACTGTATATAATATATTTTACATTTGCAGGAAGTGTAAATATATTGTTACATAGGTAGCTAGGATATGCAAGCACATTTTTATTTTTAAACGGCTATCAGGCAGTTATTTCACCAACTTGACAATTGAGATAAAATTCCCCTGATATTGATACCTGCGGATGTTACCTACGACTTTTCACGGAAACTTCCGAATTGATATTGCTGTCACAAGAAACTTCAGTATCCATTGCACTGAAGCTAACTGACACAGAAAGATAAATTCAGACGTTTCCGTGAAATTACGAAGGAAAAGGATTTTGCACTACATCTGTACTTTTACGAGTACAATTATATTTGTTCTAAATGTATCTACAAAAACAAATGCACGCGATATAATGACAACCTAGATGACATTGTCAGTTTGGTGAAATAAAAGCCAGATGTTTAACATTAAGACTCGTCGTTTATTCACACAACAGTAACCGCAATTTGTTTCAATTACCTCTGTCGAATACGATTTGGCAAATGATGTTCTGTGTGAATGAAGGACACAAGTTAATAGTGAGTTAGTGACCTACAGGCTTCAGTAAAAAGATAAACTTATATCGCCTTGATAACCTGAGTCTGTAGTTCACAGCCCAGGTCAAATATGTCCGGTCGCTAAACACAGAAATATTTGTACATTGATTTGACACTAAGGCTAGTTTCGCACTTAGCGGCTGCCCGGCTAACCGGAAGGCCAAAATTATATTTTAATACCTACGTATAGATGGAGTGCGTATCTAGCCTAAATATCTTTACTAGGAGCGTGCAAATTATATTGCTGTCGCAGTCACACGTGGGCAACTTCGAACAGTGATAAGCCAATGTACGTTTTTCTGTGTAGTGATCGTCCTTTACAGGTGATAATATGTAGAGCGCGTTAAGAATGACGCACGTGGACGCGAATTAATATTTCCAGATAACTCTTATAATCGAATTCAAGTGAAGCTTATGCTCATACGATTATAGTTGAAGTCACACGTTAACTCCCAGTTGAATTGTATGGAACAATAGTTCATTAGTAGCGTCACCATGCGTCATTCGGATTACGGGAAAGTTATCAAAGTAATGCACACTAACCTGTAACAGTATTGTGAAGACGAATAGCATGCGGCTATTGTGCTAAGATTGTCGAAGATGTACATATACAAGTAACACAGGGCCAGGTGTCGGTGTATTGTTTCAGATCGGGTTCTCTGGATGGTTCACAGGCAGGTATAACTATCAATGTCAGCCAGTCGACTACTCCAAACATCCACAGACAATGAGGGTGATTTACCAATTCAACCTTTTATATAAATACTTTCCTCTCAGATTAGCCCCCTTGTTCTTTACCTACTGCTTCCTTTACTTATATTCTTCCACATATTCGCACCTCTCTTGTCCTTCAAAACTTATAATGAGAAAGTTATAAGTATTCGACCGAAAAACTCGAGAGCGATTACTCGGTGTAAATGTGAAAACCCTTGTTGTAACATATTCCGTTTCCAAATAGAATCTTAATATTTTCTAATATTCTTTGTCCTAGTTTTTAAATGCATGCATGTTAACGGGAGGAATGCCTATTAAGAAAAGGTTATGGATCTTATGATTTTCCTGTAAAATTCTGTACTCTGAGTTCTGTACTCGATTTTTATTACTGTATAGCTCATATTGGCACACAGCACAAGAATGTGAACAGGACAGTAATAAAAAAAGAGTTCAACTATTGCAGTTTTTTAATAATCGATGACTAAATTTCATGGTTATCCTTTTATCACTCACAAAACAGTCATTTTTCCGTTTGGGCGGGCTAAAAATGTCGAAGGGTCATTTTAGGCTCGCCATACACTATGTATTTAGATTAGGTACCTATTATCGCTTTCCCACTGGATTTGGTCTTGCACCTAGCACACTGCTTTATGATTTTATTAATATCTATATTAGTTGAAATCTGCTGTTTCTTAATTGGCATTTCTCAAGCATAATAAATTGTTGCTAAGTCTATTTTATAACATTAAAACTATAACTATCAAGTTGGAATCATCGATGAGCAGTTGATACATTTGACTGCTATTTTTGCTAATATAGTACCTTTTCTGTATATGTTTTTGTAATAATAGACTTAGCAACCTATCTAGTTCCAATAATGATATCTTATCCCACAACTGCACGAATGCACGCTCTCTTGCACCAAAAAAATAATATACTTTTGGTTTTGATGGTTTCTATGTTCTACTTTATCAATTCAAGTTAAGTACCTATATGAATACAAATACTTTATTTTCTTTAATGCAAACTTAAACTTGTTAAAATAGCGACTTTTTGTTCTTTCTTCATTATACACATTTCATTTCTTTCATATTCTTAATATTACGGGATTTTAATATTTCTTAACACGTTTTTCAGATGGTACATGCTTGCTGGTGGTACTATTTCTCAAAATTCACAGAGTTCTTCGATACGGTGAGTACAATTTTATAAATCCTTTTCATATAATATATGTACATATTATGTATATCTTTTTTGTCCAATTCGTACTTACTTCTATCTGTGAGATTGGGGGGGTTACAGTTTAGGTCGAGAGAAAGGGACAAGGCTATACGAGTCGTATATCTCTGTCCCTTTGTTTGAACCTAAACTGAATCGCATTAGTACGTCATGGTAACCCCCCAGGTTGAACGATTGAAAAGTATTGCAACAAATGAAATTATTTTTCGTGATTTCATCGTCGGTAAGGTTTAAGCAAGTCATTTAGTCTGACCTTACACTACTTACGCGAGAACATACATTGTTGCAAAAGCTTCAGTGGACATTACCGACTCAACACAATAGTGTGTAATTACCTCTAACAGTGAAGTAAACGAACATTGGTATCTTGAAGAAACTAGTTATGAAGGAAAAGTATAGAAGGACAATACACAATTGCACGTATGTAATATCATATCTTACATCAAATAAAAATGTGAAATACGTACATACAATCATCATCATCATATCAGCCGAAAGACATCCACTGCTGAACATTAGGCCTCCCCCAAAGATTGCCACAACACACGTACATACAATAATTTAAATTAATGATGCTGACTGTTCATTTCTGTGCGCAAAAACACCTAACTATTATAGTAATCAATAGGTACGTGCGTAGTAGCTGTGATGGGAAAAACGACTAAATATTAAGATTAATTTACTTAACCGCTAGGCACTAAAGTTTAAAAATGCGTATTGATTAATCTTAGGTGTAATAGTTTCGGTTAATTTAGTCACGACTGAATTAGTCGTCGATTAAGTATCTGTGACTAAATACTGATCGATTAATTAATTAGATTCTTTTGGATTAATATTAGAATTGAATAAGTTTTTAAGACCATAAAGTTCCCCTTTTTGTTACAGTAGAACCTCGATCATCCGACTCTCAATTAACCGAACACGACAATGTTCGGAAAACCTCTCAATTGTTCGAACGCTGATACGAATTTGGTAGCGAATTTGTTTCAACTCGCTCGATACATACCATTCTGTTCCCATTTTTAATTAAGACTGAGTTGTGGATTTTATCGATGAAAATGACGATCGATCAATCGCTATTTTGACAGCTCCGGTCGATTGTTTTGATAGCGATTACATTAAACAGAACTAATTTTGGACGCTTGATAGGTTAATGAATGGATTGGTTAGATAAAGACATTAATCGGTTAGATAATGCCCATCTCTGCGTAGTAGGTACAGTCACCTACCTACTCTTCCTTTACTCTGTACCATTTATCTACAGCTGACTGTACATACACCTAATTATATTCGTGATACAATGCACGAACATCGTAATCCGAATTACGATATACTGCACGATGCAAGCTATTTCATGGTCCAATAAAATAAAGAAAGTCATGCATGGTTTTAGCCATATAATAAAAGGATAACTTTATTGGGTTCCGTGGCCGAAATGGCAAAAACTACACTCCTTTACATATTTTTGTCAAGTCCGTCGAATTCTATATGTCATAGCCAGCTGACTAGGCACGCGTTCTAAACAAAATATAATTTGTGATTTTTTGGAAATAATAACTGAAACTTTACAAAATATGGCGCGCTGATGCGAAGCGTATATATATTATTTCTATCATATCAAGATTACAAAATTAACCGAGATTTCTGATATTCGTCCCACTGCTCCTAAAGGTGCGTTCAATACAAAAGAGCATTCGCTATTCTAACCCCCCACTCTACGAAATTCGATCGTTACACAAAACGTGATTGGTGGATTTCGTAGAACGGGCGATAGAACAGCGAATGCTCTTTTGGTTTGAACGCACCTTTACTTCCCACTTAAATTGAGCTAAAACTTGGTAATAAGAATACAGTAGTCACAATACTTAATAACAAGTGTTCTCTTCGCAACTTCTAATTGCGACCCGTAATTATATAACTAGTACATACATACCACTCGCTAACTATCTCATGTAATTAAATTAATTAAATATATTTACCTATTTACTTACGTCATACAGAAATTATTTGATTTATTTATTACAGCACACGTGGCACTAATATATAGACTGACTTGTCATTTCCGTTGTAACGTATATCTAATTTTTTATTAACTTGTACACTCGACTACAAAGAGATATAATATCTACTTTTTCGGTGTACGAGTAGGTCCAAAAGCGTATTTATAGCGCAAATAGTTGAAAAAGTGGATATAATTTTTTTTTGTAGACTATATCTTAAATTGATGAAGAGAAACCTGGTCAAATGCAAGCCTGACAACGTTTCATACCATTTTGCATATATCTGATTTTATTTGATAAAATAAAAAAAAGAATCCACTGAAAGAATAAATAAAATACTTAACAAACCACGAGTTGGTAAGTAACGTTTACGTTAGTGTTTACTCTATTCGTATCGCGCTCGCACTGAATTGGAGTGAGCGTGATAATACTTTACATATCGAGGAAACGATAACGAAACCGTTACTTGTCAACGCATGGTACGGCTACTTTTCATATTGATTACGATAATCGGTTGAGAAATGCGATCTGTAAAAGAAAACAAACGGAAATACAAAATATTTTTAGCTGCATAGGTAAGGAATTTGGTGTTGTCATACCTACTTTCAGTTAAATTGCATCAGTTGCACAAAAGGTGAACCTTTTGACCGCCACAGTCACCGACGACAACGGAAAGTGACTACGACGCCAATGACAACACTAGCCAATAGCTGCGCCAAATGCAGTAGGAAAATTCGCGCCGTAAAGTTCAATTTCGCCCAAAAATCACCATTTCCTGTCGTCACTTTTATGACATATCGGTTCGCCTCTAGGCTGTTAAAAGGTTAACTTACCCTAATAAAAACGTGTTGTAAATATTAGAAATAAGAAGAAAATACTCCTTTCTTAACGCACAGGACTTAAAAGTGATATGGGTGTAAATAACAGTTTTGGTATGTCGATATGGGTATAAAATGTATAACAACAAATTGTCGTCAATAATCGTTTTATCCCGTTCAAAAACCCGACGATCAAATACGGACAGACATCACGAAATAAACCGGTTGTCACATTGATGTGATTCCACATGCGGCGTGTGACATTCACATTTGTAATAATATGTATTGCGGAATTGCCATTTATTTGCTACGGAACTCTAGAAACAAGTAGGGTGGACCAGGGGCCCGTTTTTCAAAAGCTTGTAACTTGTGATACAAACGGAAGTCTCTTTTTAGCACTATAAATTAAATCAGGACTTAACACTTGTGTTACATATTACAAGCTTTCGAGAAATAGGCCCCAAGGCATGTTTTAAGGCACAGTAGGCTTAGCACAGGATTAGTGCGACAATACTGAAAAATACTGACATACCAATCATGTGCTAAGTATACTGGTCCCACCAAATGCGAGTAAGCGATGAGTTATCGCCTATAGGTATTCTCGTGTCAGTAAAAGTGACAGAATTGATTGCTGGCTGTTCACACTAACGGCGAGTCATATTTCTAAGAGAATTCACTCGCCCGCGAAGAATAAGCTAGCCAACCGCTACTCGCTGGTTGTTCATCTCATCGCCGCTGGACGGGTGTCTGGGTTACTATCTCGACCTTTGGCCTCGTAAAACATGACAAACTTTACAATTGTGTTTGACATTAGAGACTCGACACGGTAGAGGCGTATTATTACAACACTTTCAAGCACTGGCTGATTAGATTTATTATTCCGCAGATCTTCTTCGTGCTAGCGAAGAAGAACGACCACGTATCCACACTCCACGTGATCCACCACGGCGTGATGCCCATGTCGGTGTGGTTCGGCGTTAAATTCACGCCCGGCGGCCACTCCACGTTCTTCGGGCTGCTCAACACTTTCGTGCACATCATCATGTATGCGTACTATATGCTTTCGGCTATGGGGCCTTCAGTTAGGAAGTACCTGTGGTGGAAGAAGTACCTCACCGGTCTGCAAATGGTAAGAATTGAGGCTATATAAACCCACATACTATCACAAATCTTTGTTAGGTGGCATTCTCCAACAGACTTTACAATTTAACACCACATTCTAGTAATTATACATTATATATATATAAACGACACAATTCCAAACTATTTTAACCTTAAAGCGCAATAAGAGCTATCACGAGCACATCTCAAAGACTATTTTTTATTTAAAAGGTACATAAAACAGACAGTAATCCATTTGAACAAAAAATACATACAATTAGACACTTAAAGCTAGATTACAGTCCAAAAGCAACACGTGCAATATGTACACAACGTGGCTATGAGTTATAATTTAGAAAACATACACATATTCACATATATATTAGCCAATCACTGCTTAAACTTACTCGCATATTTTACCGAGGGTATATCTGAGTTGAATGATATAATTTCTATTAATTGAAATGGAATTTCAAAATTCTTCTATTCTTCTTCCATTTCCATTTTTCGACTGTATTTTATTATATCGTGATACTATAGGTATCGATATTATTTTCACTAATTTAATTTCCAAATTAGCGTTGCTACTAAGTGTTGTTGCTAATAACTGTAGGTACCTATGATATTACTATATAATTAAGTACTTTCGATACAAAAAGGAATCGATAACTTGTCATGGTCTGCAATGCACCTCGGCTAATGGTATTCAAGAGGCAAATATTTTCAGTTTAGCTACGCCCAAAACTCGTCCATTAGATTATTAGCGCTGCACACTCGTACTGTATGTACCTACACTTAAAAATAATGTTAAGTATTAATGCTATTAGCACGAATTATTGGGCGTGTAGTAACAGGTTGCTTAAATATCTAATGATAAACACAGTCGTGATAAAATTAGCACTAGCCCTAGCAACTTTTTTAATAAAATTAGATAAATCTGATATTTGCATTTGCTTTGATTATTTTGATGATGTTATCTAAGTGATTATGTATGTTATTATGTATTTCTAACATAGCCTTGGTACGAGTCGCACCTTTGTGATAATGATTATAATGATAGTCATAAAGGTCAAAAACTTATGTCAGAGTCATGGCAGTAAGTAATTCCAATTGCATGTAATTACCAGTAATTATTAATTACCGTTGAGTAGTTTTTCTGATTTTGATTACCGACACTGATTTTAATGATTATGTCTTTTCCAAACCTGGTATTACGAAAAAGATTCGTCAATTTTCTTCTCTTTCGCTAGAGTGAAAGGCAAATGGATAAATCTGTGCCTACTACCAGGCCAAAGGACAACAGCTTAAAATGTTTGTTATAATAAATGATTCAAGTTCTACTAAGATAATTAGTGGGATATCTCCCGAGCAATTAGGGTTTTGCAATTTAAATAAAACTGATTTTACGAGTGAAACGGCAAAATATATTATGTCGTATTATCACTTTTAAAAATTGGATATTGTTATAAACCTACACGGACGTGCATTAATTTCAATACCTTTTGAGAATTTGGGCACGTGGCATCTGCGTAAAATTTCTGATATTGCGAAAGTAAAAGTAGGAAAATAATAAAGATTCTTGTTTGATTCTTGTTTCTGCACAGATACTATGTACTGTCCAGAACTAAACGACTTGTTCAGACGAAACTCAAACACACGCACAATAGGACACAACCTAAAACTAGTATCAACAAAACAAATCAAATAATCAAAACAAATATAGGAACAAAACTTCATTGCAAACAGAATAGTACAAGCTTGCAACAAATTACCCTCTCAATTTGTGAACTCTACCATTTTTTATTTTTATTTAATATCCATAACCATGACTACCAGAGTTAATCAGTTTAAAAATAGACTCGATAAACTGTCTAAGCAGTGAAATCGTGCTATGTGAACTATAATTTAGACGTCCGGTTTAAACCGGACGATCAGTTTTAAGTTTTAACTAGCTAGTCTAAAATAAAATTATAATAATTGAAATTGTTTATCTCCAGGCCCAGTTCGTAGGCATCATGGTGCACGCATTCCAACTGCTGTTCATCGAGTGCGACTACCCGCGCGCCTTCGTGTGGTGGATCGGCATGCACGCAGTCATGTTCTTCTTCCTGTTCAAGGACTTCTACAACCAGTCGTACGGGAAAGGAAAACCTAAGCAAAAGGTATTGGTTTAACTATCATTAACCTGATCGCAAATACATCACACTTATTAAGCTTCTCTCAGTTCATTGCTGAACTATGTGTATGGACGCATTATGTGGTAAATGCTCACTGGGCAAGCAGGTTTGCGATCACCGTAGTGTGTCCACTATAATAATAATGCTGCCCACCATCATCAATCTTCTATAAAAGAATATTCAGTGACGCTTCAATCCCATAGTCAACCCTTGCGATACACCTAGTGGGGTGGTGACAAAATTATTACTGCCATCACTTTAAACAGTTAGCGGCCGTTACTATTTTAAACACCTTCGGTTCCAGGTGGTCGACACCAGGGCTCGGATACCGGTTTTTACTCCATACAAAAGAACGGTTCTAATTTCGTTCTTTTTTGTTCTTCGGTACCTATATCAATTTAAAAATACGACGTTGGTAATTTCATAACATTTGGAGTACTACATAAAGAATATAAAACATTTTAAACATTGGGCTATTTCGAGGTTCTCGAAAAAAACCGATTCCGAGCCTTGGTCGGCACCGAAGTCTCCCATCGTTTGTCTGGCGATGGCATCACTTTCGCACATCAAGTGTTTCATTGTCTCCTCTTCCTCGCCACATATACTCTCTAGTAGTATTAATCTATCTAAATTACGAAACCTACGTCATTGACGTCAAGGAAGAAAAGGGAAACATAAAAATGCCCTACACTCACACCTACAATTTTTTTTTCTACAGGTGGAAGCCAAAGCAGCACCAGCGACGGAGCTTTCAGAGCCACTATACAAGAACGGTAGCCTGAAGAGCGGACTGCTCAACGGCACGCTGCGAGCGCGCACCGTGCTGCCCGCCGGGAACTGACGCCCCAGACCCGGCAGCTAGTCGCCGGACGGCTATACACGTCCGACCTCCGGCTCCTAGCCCGCTACCGACTCCTAGCTGTCAGACGGCCACCGACGTTTCGACCCGGCAGCTAGTAGCCGAAAGGCTGCAGACGTCCTCGCTCCGGCTCCTAGCCCCGACGGCCGGACAGGAACGCCTCGACGGCTACCGACGTCCTCGCTCCGACTCCTAGCTGCCGGACGGCCCCAGACGCTTGGCCCCGGCGGCTAGTCGCCGGACGGCCACCGACGTCTCCGCCCCGGCTCCTAGTGTTAAATGTGATTTTTATCTAGTGTACATATGGTTAAGCGGTGTAAACGGTGTATATTTTATTCTGTAAGATAATGTTAAAGCTAGATTTGTGATCGCGTAGTTTTGTACGTTCGCCGCGCGCGTTTCCGACGCTTGGGTGGGAATCGGGACGTTTCACCATATACGAATCGAGTACCTTGCCTTTGTTAATTTTAAAGTGGCACCGGCACGGCGACAGAGAACGGTTATTATTAAATTATGAAAACGTAGTTAAATTTATTGAGACGGTATGATATGATAGATAAATTGATTTTATAAGGATTGAAGTATCTGCTATTGTTCAAATTTTATTATAATTTAAATCCTACATTGCACATATTTTTACAATTTATAATTTCAGTACAAAAATTGTACTGTGTTCGTCAAATGTTCAATGCAAATATTAGTTAGTTGAAACGCTGAAAGGGTTGTGTTGGTTATTTATTGTTTTGTTTTAATTTATGTTTTATTTAAGTTTACCAAAATTATTTTGTACATAGGATCAAATTAGTAACGGGTTTTATAGTTGTAGCTATCGATGTTCTTCCTTTAATATTATTAGCAGTGTTCGGATTAGTTAGTGCCATTTCGCGGGACTTCGGTACGTTATCTTAGTGTGGACATAACTTCTAAGCCCGACATTTAATACGAAAAGTAAAATTTTTGTTCGAAAACTTACAATTTTATAGTTATTTTGTTTACTTTCAGTTTGATATTGATAAAAATTTTACTTATCGAACATGGTTTTAAGGGTATTTTAGCACAATAGCTAATTTTGTCATATGAGGTATCGAGACAAACCAATGTGGTTTTACGATACTATCATAAAAAATGTATGTAGTTAGTATTATATCCTAATAAATAAAAAAAAAATGTGTGCCTTTAATAATGATTTTCCAGTTGTTAATTTCACACTCGTAGTTAAATGATTGGTTTAATCAATCATTTTTACTTCTTTACCGGACTTTGAGACGCTCTTATTGGGAATCTTTTGGCCGATCTCACTGGACTTTGATTTCGTTAACTACTGACTGGACTGAGGTTCTGGTGGTCTAAAGTAGAGCAGTCATAGAGTTTTCTTTAATAATTGTTTTATTTCTACTACTGTTAGTAGCAGCTATAAAAACATCAAATAAAAGATGTATTAATAAAAGATATTCACCACAAAATACAAAATTCTTTCATTTTTTCATGTTTCTTCAATTTATGACATAACAAGAAAATGTTCTGTAAAAAAATATAAGTCCCAGGATCCCGAGGCTTATCCATGTTAAGTATAATGTTTAAGGTCATTCACCCGAAATGGCACTACCTAATCCGATCACTGATTATTAGTCTTCCGTTTTGTTTTGTACTTACACTGAAATACCAGGTGCTCTTTGGTACTGACAGACCATTTTATCAGCAGAAACGAACTCGCCATGTTAGTAAAATTTAATTACTTATAAAATCATGTATAGAATCAGTTTTACCTGTTGTTCTTTTTTATACAAAGAAATCGCAAATAAATTGTAAGTGAAACCAATATATCTTCTTTACATTATTTTGCCTCCTCCTCCTCATGGGATCAAAAAGAAACAAATTCACAGACACGCACGTATAAATAATACACACACAAAGATACTAAATTGTTGAGGTCAACAATTTTCGTATTTCCAAACAGCTTCCATTTTCGTCGTGTATCAGAATTTCAATATCGGAATAAATACGGAATTTGCATTTCCTTTGATTTTTTGGTACCTAAGTTTTTGATTTATTAATCTAGATTAAGAAGATAGAAGCAAAAATTAAAGATATTCGTGTATATAATAGCCAATATTTAATTTTGCTTATAAAATAATACATGCTAATAACATTTCTAATATCAAAACGATCACAAGCTCTTGGCAACTATTTACTTATTAAGTAGTTTAATAATTAATAGATATACTTTAATAGTGGAGGTCATACTGAATTACATAATAAGTAAAATGTATTTTGTTCGGCATATCACTTGAAAGACTTCACATAAAAGTAATATCGCACTTAACCGATTCATTGCGTGTTCCATTTTCAAAAACTTATCTATGGCGGCGAAAAATTGTTTCATGATACGTCAAGCGTGCTTTACGCCATAGAATATGATGACACGCCTGGCGTGTCACCCGCACTGAAACGGTTAATATCTACTTATGAAGAACTTATTATAGGTATGCACTATCAAACACTGTGATGCAATGGAATTTAGAGCTAACCGCTTTTAATTTCCAAATATTACTTAGTAGATCAGTTATTTTGCAATTTCATATTTATAAAGGCGATTGCGCTTTACATACAAATGCTAGAATCTATTGGCGGGTATTCATTTCCCCTTGTAAGATACAAAAATGTCTCAACGTTATTCACTTTGACACAAATATTTTAAGCCCAACTTGTGTTAGGATCCTTATCAAACGCAGACAAGAGATTACTACAAAGTCAGATATCTAACACAAACAGAATTTTTTAGGCATGGACACAGCCATCTTCAGATACCTCAAGTAAATTAAAATCCATCTCTCTCTAGCTATTCTAGAAAACTGTAAAGTATTCTAATAGGAGGTGCAGGCATGTAGTTAGTGCTTGCCCTTAGAGAATGGTCAAAGGCGCCTAGCCTTGTAAGGGATTGCATATACCCGAGAAATTTGACCGGTGGTTGCTAAGACCGAGTGGCCGAGGGGTACAGGCATCAGCCGCGAAAGCTGAGTACGTGGGTTCGATCCCCACCTCGGACATAGGTGATCTTGGTCGTTTTTCTTTGGTATATGACATCTAATATTTATAATTTAAATTAAAATAATAATAAAATACATGCCACAAAAGCAACCTTGTCAACTTATCACAATTGTTCAAGGATCATATTTTTATGATTGAAGCTATAATTTCTGAGATTTCAATCTACTTTTGATTTGATCCTTGTGTAATATATGCATATTCAATTTATTCAACAAAAAACGAATAAAGAGCAATTGAATATTAATATAGACTTATCGTCATACATATAAGGTTGAAATTACAACTGTAGAAAATTATTTACGAAACTTCTAGATTATATACTCCAAAAGTTAATTTTTGATCGACTTTGCACATCGGAATCCCATATTTCCCGCCGAACTGTCTTCAGTGTTGTGAGAGCGCGCCGAGCATCTGTAGCGGTAGCAGTAGGAACGATGGCATAAGTATGAACCACCTTTTTTCACTTTTTCTTTTGGCTGAAAAAATAAACCTAAAATTATTTATAGAGCCGTTTAGAAGATCAGTAGCCAAGTTTAATTAAAGTTCATGAATGGAAATCAACAAAAGGATTTTGACAAGAAATGGAAAATATAACACAATAATAGAATGCAAAAAAATGTGCAAATATGTTAAACAGACTACCAACGGGCTACAGCCGTCAACGTCACCGAAACAATAGCGACTTAAGCGGTAATTCGTAAAGTTCAATTTCGCTTAAATAATCGTGAACGCTTGGCGTCTGGAGCTCGGCATATTCCTACGCCGTCTGGCGGTCAAAAGGTTAAACTTTGGTATAGACAAATAAATGAGATGAGGGCTTGGCGTTGCATTTGTAGTGGTATTAGGTATTACAATAAGTAACACTCAGTGGACCGTATATTTTTGCAATTATGTTTACTGTTAGTTAAATGACAGCAGTATGAATAAAGGTCAAGACAATTAAAATAAATGCAGTTAATAAATAACAAAATATTCTACTAAGTCCTACAGACTTGTAATTTTTTAGTTTATTTTGTTCTTATTAGTTTATTATTATCTATGGTAGTATACCTTAGTTTGTCTATGGTCTATCACATACATCATTCAGAAACAGAACTGCAGATATTTTATTTCTTGTAGGTACTTACAGTATCTTCAGACCAAGAGTCCTCAGTCCACTCCCACACATTTCCAGCCATATTGTAGAGTCCAAGACCATTCTGCTCAAACATGTTCACTGGGTTTGTACCAATATAACCATCTTTTGCAGAATTGTGGTTAGGGAATGTTCCTTGCCATATGTTTGCCCTGAAAATTATTATGAATTAGAACGACTTGATTATCACTCATATTTTAACAATAAAGGGGTTTTAATCGCGTAAACTTACGTTTAACATAAAACTGATGGCACATGTAGCCAATCTGCCTGGGACCTTGGGTGTAACATCATGCCCGAAACATCAGGATAATATTAAACATAAGTTTACATGATCAAGGACTGTTTGTGGTTAAAATAGAATTACTTGCTTATTTCATAAGATTTTGTAGTGATTTGAAAGTTAGTACCATGCTCAACAGACTGTAAAACAAGGATGTTGCCAGGCAAATATGTATTTATTAAATTTTGTCAAGGATCATGCAATACTGTGTAACTAACAGTGGTCGGATATCCCGGTGCAACACCAGGGGATTCCAAGTAGAAAAGTTAATATGGATATGACCTAAATTCCCGGGTTTAGTTTGAAAAAAAAAATAGATCTGATAGGTATACTTAAAAAGGCAGCTCAAATTGCGAACATAAACGAAATCTTTGGGCGTTTTCACAAACCGTTGTTCAAAACACTTTTTTTTAATTCGGACAAGTTTGGGCTTGTTCGACTCAGGATCACGAGCTCTTTTAATTCTGAAGTGTCTCTTTACAAATTTGCTCCACTGACATTCGTAGAAGTGGAAAGGACTTTTTCGGCGTACAAATAGATTTTAGATGTGAAAAGGAATCGATTGAAAATAGAGAATCTAGAGAAAATAATTATATGCTATTTTAACTTTATAGAACCTAGTAAGCCATAATTCTTTCATAAAATACATATATTTACTCTAATTTGTGTCTGCATAGGTGTGTCAAGTCTTCATGCTTAACCCTTAACTTGGCAACGTATCTTTAAAGATACATGGTCTTTGACCCACTTTTTGTATTTTTTTATTAACACAGAATTTTTTGCTCTACACTGCGGCGAGGAGGCTAGAACGCACGATTTTTTTAAATTCTGCCAAGTTTAGGGTTAAAAATGTTTGATTTTATGTTACATACACGAGGATGTTTAATCCGTAACCAGGTATATTTTTTCTAACTTAGTAATTGATGACCTCAGGAAGACCATGTACCATTCAGTGGGTATTGGATACAATTTTTCTTTAACTTTAAATTAATAAAATTTTGAGGTATCCGCGGGAGACCTCACCAAAATGTTTAATTTAGGCTGGGTATGGATATTGTTTTAATCCTGATCACGGATTAAAATAATCGTGTACGTAGGATGCCCTGAAAATTTCGGGAATTTAATACTTAGGAACGTATATTTGACATGTGTTATACCTCTTTCTTACAAGCATAGTCTCATTACCTATTCGAAAACACTGGCCACTTAGAAAAAAAAAACAATGTTCGATTTTCAATTGTTTTTTAAAGTCGTTGAGTCGCTGGTGAAAATGGAGCTGTCCCGCGAAAGTTTTAGAGCAATGATTTATTATGACTTTAAAAGTGGATTAACACAACAACAATGTGGAGACCGATTAACTATTGCTTTTAGTAGTGAAGCACCTTCAAAGACGACCATATACAGGTGGTATTCGGAATTCCAACGTGGCCGTGTGTCTCTTGCGGATGACGTACGTGAGGGTCGACCGAAAACGGCCGTTACCGATCAAAACATCGATGTTGTTCGCCAACTGATAAAGGAAGATAGGCATGTTACATATCGGGAGATTCAGGAGACTTTAGGCATTGGAATGAGTCAGGTACAAGTTATTTTACAACAAGAGTTGGGCGTGCGGAAGTTATTTTCCCGGTGGATTCCTCACTTGTTATCTGACGACCAGAAAACGGTACGTGTCAATTGGTGCCGCAAAACTTTAAAAAGATTTAATGGAGGAAGCTCAAATGCCGTTTTTAGTATTGTGTCAGGTGACGAATCATGGATTTACGCATATGAGCCTGAATCGAAAAACTAATCTCGAGTTTGGGTTTACGAAGACGAACCGAAGCCGACAAAAGTTGTTCGTTCTCGCAGCACGATCAAAAAAATGGTAGCCACGTTTGTCTCCAAATCGGGTCACGTGGCGACTATCGCTCTTGAAGATCGAAGAACTGTCAATGCCGATTGGTATATAGGCGTTTGTTTACCAATTGTTAGTAAAGTAAGTAAATATTCTTTATTGTGCACCACATACTTCATTAAAATACAAATACAGAAAAACATGTATCGATAGGCAACAACAGGCGGTCTTATCGCTTACAAGCAATCTCTTCCAGACAACCTTAGGGTAGCAGGAAATGAAAACGTTAGCAAATAATTATAATCGGGTAGTGCCGATATGAGAACAAATTAAGAATTATGATCAATTAGATCGAATTTAAACATAATATAATAAATATATACATATATACATACATACAAATAAGTGTTTATATTAAAGATAATAAACATAAATACATATAAAAAAAAAAACTAATGATAATAGCTCAAGTTAAGGCAGCGAAAGGTAATGTGATTTCAAAAGGTTTTTAAAAATAGGAAGAGATTTTGCTAATCGTAGATCCAGCGGCAAAGCATTCCACAACCGAACAGCCCGAAACGTAAAGGAGCTGTTATAAAATTTCGATGAAGAAGAAGGAGGCGCAAGAAGATGCTTCCCCGCACACCGAACAGAAGAAAGGAAGTTAAACCGCTCCTTAAGATAAAAAGGAGTAGTGGGGTTAAAAAGAGTATTATAAAGAAGAGCAAGAATATGCGAGTTGCGACGATAACGTATACGGAGCCACTTTAGTTGAGAACGAAACTCCGAGACATGATCAAATTTTCGTAGGCCGAATATAAATCTTATACAGGCATTCTGGAGACGCTCAAGTTTGTTAAGCTGGTCTTCCGTTAAGTCAAGATAGCAAACATCGGCATAATCTAATATAGGAAGAAGAAGAGACTGGGCAAGCGCAATTTTGGTGGCAAGGGGTAAAAAGTTACGAATCCTACGAAGCGACCCTAGCGAAGCAAACAACTTCCTACTGATCTCACCAACCTGGGGTACCCAAGAAAGTGTGCGATCAATTAGGACACCCAAATTTTTTACTTGGCTCGAATAAGGGACCAGAACTCCATCAAACACTATGGCCGGCAGATTATGAAAGTCAATCCGAGATAAAAGCATAGGACTGCCTAGGATTATAACTTTAGTTTTCGACGGATTAACTTTTAAACCATAGCGTTTACTCCAACTGGAAATGCGATCTAAGTCCCGATTAGTAAAGTCAATGGCTTGAGGCAGATCATTAATACCGCATTGGGAGTAAATTTGCAGGTCGTCAGCGTACAGATGATACGAAGAAAGGATGACGTTAGTAATAGCATTGATAAAAATTGAAAATAGAAGGGGTGATAGCACACCGCCCTGTGGAACACCGGCAAGTGTGTCACACCACGGAGAAAATGAAGAATCCAGCTTTACACGCTGCCGACGACACTGAAGATAACTACGGAACCAGTCAATGACTGCAGGAGAAATGTTAAGGGAACGCATTATGCCGAGCAGGATATCGAAATCAACAGTGTTGAAAGCATTGCTGAAGTCCAACAGCGACAGTACAGTAAGCATTCGATTGTCCATCCCGGCCCGGATATCATCAGTAATTTTAACCAGAGCGGTAACTGTACTGTGACCGGAACGGAAACCAGATTGATAGGGATTCATGAGCTCATGTCTGTTCATGTATGATGTAAGCTGCTGATGAACAAGGCGCTCAAAAACTTTGGAGAGAAAAGGAAGGATAGAAATGGGTCTAAAGTCGGAGAAAGGTGATGGATTGGATTTTTTAGGTAAGGGAATAACATCGGCGTCTTTCCAGACAGAAGGGAAAATACCAGAGGAAATAGAGGAATTATAAATGTGAGTAATGATGGGAACTAAGACATCAACAAGAGGAAGAATCATTTTGCGGCTAACACTGTCGACACCAACGGCATTGGAAGAGATGGCTAATACGTTCTTCTTAACATCGCTGTCAGTCAATTGGGTAAAAGAAAAAGAGGGAAAGTCAGGAGTTGAGAAACCTGAGAGAAGATTAAGAGTTTGCAACTTAGCTGGACCAGAAAAGGTAGAGGAAGCAGATAAGTGTTCATTAAGTTGCCTCAAGTCAATATCCTTACCAACAGGAACCTGTGAAGACTTCCCAACTCCCAATGACCTCAGGAATTTCCAAATTTTGGCTGGCTCACCATTTTCCACCGCGCCGTGTATATGGCGCCGTTGAGCATCACGACATAACGTACTACAACGGTTGCGAAGGACATGGTATCTATTTTTGTTTTTTTCAGTCGGGTCACCCTTATATCTAGACCTCGCCAAATTTTTCTTAGCTATAAGACACCTGATGTTATCGGTGAGCCAAGGGGCAGGCACATGCTTCATCTTGACAGGACGTATCGGAGCGTGAACATCATACAGATTAATCAAGGCGGAGTTAAAGAGAGATACTTTATTGTTTACATCGTCTGCTTGAAAAATCGGGCTCCAGTCAATCAGCAGTGCATCCTCACGGAGTGTTTCTACATTCATCCTACCAAAATTGCGTTGCAATAGAACTGTAGGCTTCTGTTTAGGAGGTCGAATTTTATATGAAAGATAAAGAAGATTATGATATGAGAAAGCATCAGCAGAGAATTGAGAGAATCTATAAACATGATTCGGAGAAGAAACTAGAGAGAGATCAAGTAGGGAAGGAGTACAATTTGGAAAAAAATGCGTTGGACCTGATGGCAGGATCACCATATTGCAGGCCTCAACAAGTGCTTTCAGAGAATTTGAGCGGGAATCATTTTTGAGCAAACACGTGTTGAAATCACCCATAATAATATGGTGATCATAGGATGGCATCAGGTCCTCCAGAAGCTTTTCAAAAGAAGCAAAATAGTTAACATGGAGAGAAGGCGAGTAAAAAACACCAAGAAGAATTTTGGAGTGAGATAAACGTAGCTCTAGAAATAAATATTCCGCGGTATCAGAAGATGATTGAGACAAGTTAACGACCGAATACATAAAATGAGAACGTAGGTAGATGGCAACCCCACCACCAGTTCTACCAGAACGGTCATTACGGACAAGATGGAAACCTGGCAAGGAATAGCTAGTGGAGGATAAGCAAGGCTTGAACCAAGTCTCTGACACTAGAATGGCATCAATCTTGCTCTGCTCGAATGTAAGCAAAAAGTCATTATAATGAGCTGGAATACTTTGCGCGTTAAAGTGGACAATATTAAGGTTATTTGAACAGTCATTAAGTTGTACGTCTAGTTGGTCATGAAGAGAGGGAGGAAAACTATGAAAGCTGTCATTAGACGATACAGACATGAAATCACTGACATCGCTTTGATCACTGTTAGCAACATTGGACATAGGCCTCTAATTATTAATAATAAAATATATAAATATATGTGTATAAAATAAATATAAACAGGTATATAGTAATATTCTTAGCTTAATATACTACTACGGAATATTCAGGCTACAGTGCCTACCCGCCAGCAGTATGTTTACAAAAAGTTATAACACAATTTCCAAAAGTAAAAAAAAAAAGTACAGAAACAAAACGCAATAATGATACTGGCAACTTTAAATGCTCAAGTGTCAGTTTTTAGTCTATGCCGGGATGACAACTGTGATTAGTGTGACAAGTGACAGTGACAATGACAAGATCTTAAAATAACACACTACAGTAATGTCTGGAAAAAAAAAAACTAAAATTACTACAATAAAAGAGGGTATCAGTACGTTTAAAGAGATAACCCGGATAAAAACAGAAGTCCCGGCAGACAGCAAGCAAAAGTAATAACAAAATTAACTAAATAATTAAAAACGATTAGCCGGCTTCCTTGCTCTTTTGCCCGGCTCACCGGACCGCTGATCAACCGCACGCTCGACTACATTACCAGCCGCTGACGCAGATGTAGGCGGTGACGCCACCCGTTCAGGGTTGATCATATCCAGATCGGCCCGAGATGTTACGCAGCGACGGTCGCCATCCCCGATCAAAACATATACGCTGCCTTCACGGGTGTAACAGCTTCGAACCCCAAATCGTTCCCTGGCCGCCATGAAGACTTCGTGCCGTGGTTTTGTCAGGAACTCGGAGATGATAACACCAGTCCCTTTGAGCGAAGTTTTAGCAGTCCAGGTGGCATTACGGTCAGAAATATCTCTAAACTCAATAAGAATGCACCTGGTCTTATTGCTGCGAGGACGGCCCATTCGATGACTGCGAGCGATCCTATCAGAGGGCAAGTCCAACTTTAGATGCTTGCTAAGCAAATCAGCAACCTGCTTCGGTGTGTCTTCATTAGCGGCTTCAGCTACACCATGAAGAAGGAGAATCTTCCGCCTAGACCGCATTTCCATAGTATCCACTTGCCTGCCCAGTAACACAACCTGTTGCTGTAACGACTCTATAGCCTTCAATATAAAAGCTCGGAAAGCACTGAACTGTGCGGCAACAGAAGACACTGAGGGGCTCTCTGGAGAAGCATTATCGATCTGGCCCTGGAACTCTGCCATCGTAGCGTTGAAGGTCTTGCTTAACTCCGCTATAGACTTCTGGATGGCCTCCATTGTGGTTGTGTAGTGAGTGAACACAGCAAAAACAGGAGATAGTGTTAAATAGTGAAATAATTATAGAGAACTGCTGGTAGGTAGGAGGTATCAAGCTAACATTAATTAATTATGTGATTTAGGTATTAAATATATTTTAATTAATTTAATTAAAATATGGACACGACAGTGTGTGTTTATTATTTTCGGCCTACCCTCCCTAATTGTTTTTGCTGAACTGCGAAAAACTAACCCTAACCGCCGTATTATACTACACCATGATAATGCCAGCCCTCACACCGCTCAGAAAACAGACGACTATCTGAAGGGCGAAAACGTCGAATTACTGGACCATCCTCCGTACAGCCCCGACCTAAGTCCCAACGATTTTTTTACTTTCCCGAAAATAAAGAATCGGTTGCGTGGTCAGCGTTTTCAAACCGCGGAAGAAGCAGTCGACGCTTATAAAATGGCCATTTTGTCAACCCCCACTTCAGACTTCAATAACTGTTTTAAAAACTGGTTTCAGAGAATGAAAAAGTGTATTAAACACAAAGGAGAATACTTTGAAAAACAATAAAAGTACTTTTATTTCATTAAAATGCGTATTTTTTCCGATTCCCGAAACTTTCAGGGCAACCTACGTATTATATGATATTTCTGTTTTTTTTTACGTTCGCAATTTCTAGAAGTGGAACCTATTGTGCCTTAGTAAAAAGCTTCTATTTTTAAAGCTAAACTCTTTTATTTAAGAATATTCATACAAAAAGTTTATTAGGTACTAAGGTCAATATTAAACAAAATTTATAACCTATCTTTTAAAATAATTGTCGAAATCGCATAATAATAAACGCTTGTATGTACATGCACTTATTTTGCGTTACAAAAATTACTAAATTTTACTGGATGTAATTTTGTGGAATCCCGTGGTATATCCATATTAGTATAATGTTTGAGGTCATTCACCCCTTGTTGCACCGGGATATCCAACCACTGGTAACTAACAAATTCAATTAGGCTCAATTTGAGTGTCAATTGTTTCATATTTGATTCTATTTGGAAGTTACGCAGTATTGCACTATCCCCGACAATTTGTAAGTTATATTTGTGGTAGTAATTAAAGATATTATTATTCTGCAATATTAGCTAACCCTAATAATTTAACTAAAATTTGAATAATTCTCTCATCCTACTGTACTTACATATGGGTCCTATCAGGAAACAGTTTATCTCCCCATGGATACTTAGTCCCATATTTGCCTCCACGGCATGCTGCCTCCCACTCACTTTCTGTTGGCAGACGAGCCCCTCTCCACTTGCAATATGCTTGAGCATCTCTCCATGAGACATGTATTACAGGATGATCCAGTACATCTAAAAATTAAGCAATTTAACAAGCCTGATATTAATTTACTGCAGCTTAACATATTTGCTGTGGTACCGGGTCCCTGCAACCTGGTGGAAGTATGGTTGATTGCCCAGTTAGCTAATTGCCGCAGCAAACATGTTAACCTCCTGGTAAGTGCTCCCTCCTCAGGGACTTAAATTTCCAGATACAGCAACTGGTTTTATTAATTTAAATAATTTATTTTTATGTGCAGACTTTTTAAGCCATTAAAATATTGCAAAAGAACATAGGGGACATCAATTACCTTCAATATTTGAATCTGGGCCATAAGGATGCTTCCAATTAGCTCCATCAACTTTATACCACCAAGGCGCCTGAGCTACTCTAAAGTCGTGTAATTTTTCTCTAAATGTAGCATTTAAAAATAATGTAAAAACAAAACTATCTCCAAAAGTTTCAGCTTCAGTCTTATAGTTTGTAGATGAAACAAATTTCATAAAGTCTCCGTTTGATACTTCAAACTTGTCCAATAGGAATGTTTTCAACTTCACCATTCTTTGAGGTCCCTCATTATCAGTTTGAATCATGACATCATCAGTTCCAACTTGATATTCGCCCGCAGGTATAAGCGTCATATCACCAGATACCTCATTATCACAACTAGAATCATTTAAATTTGTCTCTTCGGACGGACAATGATCGACGTCAGTTTGCTGTGTCGGGTGTAGATATGTACTTTGGATGCCTCCAGTTCGGGTACGGTCAACGTTGCATCCACATTTAGTATTTTCATTATAAACAAACCCAATATTTAACATATAAATAAGAAACACTGCAGTAAACATCATTGCTGCCGTTGCTATTTACGACGATGTAAACACAACCGAATGACAGTGGTCACTGTGAGATAAATTGAAACTCATTTCATACAAGAAATAAATAAAGTCAAGCTTTTACTCAGACTAGTATATGTAACAAAAACAGTACACATTTTTATGATATAAATAACGAAATAAAGATTAATCCAGGGTTTTAGTCAGGGTGTCTGAACGAATTCGGCGAGAACCGTTGGTTGATTGACCGAAACGTCAACTGTCACTGTCAACATTCCCTTTATTCCATTTGTCACGTACGGCGAAAGCAGTAAGCCATACTGCCATTACTGCCTATGCAGTTCAATTTTCATGACACTCCTCATCTCAATCGTTCTGAATATTTCTTGTGTATATAGAGCATTACTGCACGATTCGCATAAACAAAAAATACTAATTTACCACCCTATAA
>JALPQI010014421.1:0-27146 GCA_025490895.1 Thaumatotibia leucotreta | reverse complement strand
TTTTTTAACGTTTTTTCACAAGACTTACACTTAATTTTTTCCATATTCCAACAGAAAATGCAACAAATCAAATGTCGAAAACAATACTATGTGTCAAATGTTTATCTCTCTTTTATAAAGCAAATGTACTAATAAGTCAATTTACGTCAATGATATTTTGTGCGGTAAGTGTCGAGAGATTGTATACCTATATAGGCTGTAAGTCTAATACGGGCGAAGCTCTTAACGGGTGTTAGTTTACGACATAATAAGTACATTCAAATAACTTTTACTTAAAATTAGAGCAACAAAATTTTCCATACAAAATAATTCAGCGCGCAATGTAGGGCAACATACGCGAGTTAAGCACTCGATGACAGCTAATTTCAAAAGCAGATGACATAACTGCCATATCAACAATAACAAATGTTCGTACCTACATTGCTGCTCCGATAATCTTAAAAAAAATCTGTGGGGTCATAATTAAGAGTAACTTTAAAAAAACTTTGTAATCCATGATTACACTAATGAATCCCATGCCTGGTTTAATTGATCGCCCATATTAGACTTACACACTGTATACACACTAACTTATGTTCACACTGCACTGGTACTTTATTTGTATGCCAGTAACAACTACTTCTGAAAAACATTTTTTTTGGCATGACGCACGATGATTTACGGAAGTATTTTTATTTATGTATACAGTGGACATTAGTGGCTATGTATGCATATTTTTTTTGTAGGTGTACCTCCGCGTGAAATAAAAAAAAATATGGAAATAAAAACAAGAAACCTTTTTTTATTATAAAAAATAAGGACGAGATGCAGCTTAAAAATATGCATTTTGTAGTTTATTTTATTGTTATCAAACACAATTTTGTTTGGTTGATCTAACTTGAACAGTTCTCGAAATATGCCACTTTCAACGACACCCTGTATATTTTACATTATCTTGAATAACTCTGAAACAAAAGAAGATCTAGAGCTGATATTAAGCATGGAGTATTCTTAGGGCCTGCTAGTACACCACCTAAAATATTGACCTCATCCGTGGGGAAAGGCACCTCTTGTTCGGTAAGGCTGCTAAACCCTTTGTCGAAAATACTTTCATAAATTTTGAATATTTGAATTTGATAAATAAAAATATGTGAAACCAGACATGTATAATAAAAAGCCCGTATTAAACTGACTACAACAATTTACAACAAACTTAAATTGTTGATATTATTATTATAAATTTATTGAATAGTTTGTGAAATAATGAAATAATATAATAAATAAAATAAAAATGCATCGGATTTATCGCAATGAAATGTCGTGAAAGGTGAGATACGGCTTTAACAACAAATGACGTTGCCATTTGTCATTAATGTCATATGTAATCAACAAAAATTAATATTTCATAACAAAATATTATTGTTTGTTTAATTTACGATAGAACAAACAATATTTATTTCAGGGTTTGGAAAATGCATAATCATAATATGTATGTATTTTTTTTTTTAATATATTTATTTTCAAAACTAAAATTTATGTACATAGATTAAATCTAACTAATCTACTTAACCTAACCTATATCTAAGATTGGCCCTTGTGGCATTGTACCGAGGATGCTGGCGGCATTTCCTCGCTGTATCGCAACACTGATGCGTTGTGCGAGGAAGTCGCCAGCTCTTGGGTCTTTAGTTACATCAACCAGACGTTTCGCGATCTCAGCAAACAATTTGCGTGCGCTGGGGCCCCAAGAACCTAAAGTTTCTACGCCAAACGGTACAAAATCGTACTCTTTGCCGAGGCTCTTATATTTATCACGTTTTAAAAATTCGGCATTTTCAGCCGCAGCGGCTGCCTTAAACGTAGTTCGTTGAAGATGGGACGGAGCCAGGGTATCTACGCAAGTAGCATCCCATACCAACATCCGTCCCAAGCTCCAAGGAACCAAAGACACACCATCACTACCATCAGGTCTCTTACCATCATCCCTAATAATACCAGTAGGCTCAAGAAGAGCAGGTACGTTGATCGTGGCAAGAGACCTGCGGATTATGTCGTTAAGCGTCGCATGTCTGGAAATACGGCCTGCGCTTTTTTGACAACTTAGTCCGTGGTGTCCCAGTCGGTCCACGTTTGTGCCACAACAGCATAAGTGAGGGGTACATACCGCGGCCCCGAGTCTCAGGCCGGTTGCGAGCCTAAGAGAGGCCGGATCCAGGAAAGTACCAGTACTAGCCGAAGGATGGGCATGCAGCCAGTAACCAGCTTCCCGGGTTCCGCCCGCCAAAAGTCTCGCACGATCCGGACCTGCAGAGCTGTTTAGAAGAGAATTGTATGTTAGATCACAATACACATTGTCCCAGCTCCTTTGCGATTTTAGGTTGTCAGGAAAATTTTTAGAAGGGCAAGCAATTTTGAATGCATTTTTGACGTCATTCAAACCCGCAATCTCACAGTTAATAGGCAGAGCCCTTAGGATCTTTCCTGTGAGATCAGACGTGCTGTGGACGGATGCCAAAAATGCAGGAGAAGCCACACATGAAATTTTTCGTATCCCTAAACCCCCATACCGAATAGGGAGGGATGCTTGGGACCAGGAACGCTCCGTTAGCTGAATATTTAGAATTTTTTCTATGGTAATTTTGATTAAGTCGTCTAAAGGTGTTAATAAATTAATATTTTTCCAGAACGGACAGCAACGGAGCACGTATGTCAATTTAGGGACAAAAAGACAAAACTTAAGAATCGCAAGAGCATAATGAGGGCTAATATCGAGTAGACGATTTGCGTGATTTTGGAATTTAGGAATCGAGTTAGAAATATAATCGGGAAAGGATTCTTCAAAAATAGGAGAACCCAGGAGGCAAAGTGAATATTTGTCTACTATTTTTATACCAGGAGTCAGACAATCAAATTTGGATTTTAAAACAGTCAAACTATAGGAAGTCTTTTGAATAAAGAGTTCGCATTTACTATAATTTAGTTCTAAACCAATATTTCCAAAATTAGTTTTGATAAGAGACAAATCGGACAGTACGGTATCCACGTTACCTCCTAGGGTCCCATCGTCTAGATACCAGACATTAAATTTAGATTTAATTTTTTGTATTATGTGATTTATGGCTAAACTGAAAATTGCTGGCCCAAGGGGGTCACCTTGCTGACATCCCACCTCAGATGATAATTGGTGGGACTTGTATAGTAATTTAGATGGATCTGCATAGCAGAAATAAAGGTAGTTATAGAGTTCGGGAATTTGTTCCTTTACTTCTGCCAGCAAAGTGTCCCTATTTACCGAATTAAAGGCGTATTTTACATCAATTTTGACTACGATTTCACAATCATCGTGTGAAAGATAGGTGCGTAAAGCATGGACGGCTGCTTCGCACCCACCTTTCGTGCCAAAACCTAACTGAACTGGTTCGAAAATAGACTAATTTTGACTTAATGTGTCTAACCGCAATTTTGGATGCCAAACGACGTAGAGTTGACCCAACAGCAATAGGCCTCACCCCTCCGTCCTTTTTTGAAAGGGCAATCAGGTTAGCGCCAAAGAAAAGTGGGACAATCTGCGAGTTGATTTTGCCTGAAAACATGAAATTTATTAATTTAGTAAGGGAACAGACGAGCTGTTCACCTGCGTCGCCCGAACAATGAGAGGTTAGATCCTTCAAATGTTGGGGTGAGATCCCATCCAGGCCAGCCGCCGAACCGGTTTTGAAAGAATTTATAGCGTCGATGACGTCCTTCGCTTCGATTCGGAGGCAGGCCCGGTCAGCTGTGGGTGGGTCTAACTGGTACGGGGTTGCAGGAGCCGGGGGATGTTTAGATCGTAAGGCCGAGAGAGTGTCAGCAGTATCTGGCGACAGTACGTCACTTGTGAATAGTAGACGAGCGGCACTTTTAAGATCGCCGTCGCTAATTTTATTTTCGATTAACTTAATTCTGTTGTAGGTGGATGAGGCACACCTATTTAGCGAAAACTGTGGAGTTATATTCGAAACACAATTGTTTTTGATTTTTTGCGTCAAGGAAATTGCCTCATCTTTTTTGACATGGAGGGTATTAAGCGAAAACGTAAAAAGTTTATGCCAATCATCAATTTGGTTGTTCTCCACACATTTCGTAATCAGGCCAGAAAGGTGTCTAGCGACGGAAATCCTGGCGCCGCGCGGAACTCTTTTAACAACGGGCACATTATTCTTTAGATCACTCAGGTATACATGAAAAGGGGTTGAATTTGGATTGTCCGAAAGGGGGGCCGGTAGTACGACTGGGACTTAATTTAGAGCGGGGCCGTTTTGGCTGAGACAATTGCGATGTTTTTTGGAAATGGGAATATTAATGCCTCTCTGGTTCTTAAAAGAGTTGTCGCATTGTACACAGGTATAACTCACATTTGACGCGCCATCACCTGATAGGGTGGCGGTATGCATCCACAACACAGCACAACACAACACAATAAAAGTAAAAACATAAATTAGTGTGAACAAAATAAACAATAACACTAAAAGTCTTTAAATGGCGTTGACGGACGTCAAGGCGACACGAAGTTGCCAAACCGGACCGCAACGTCAGAAACAAAGAAAAAATTTATTATTTGTTGTCTCTGTCTGTCACTTTTGATAACAAAGAAAAATGTTATCAAAAGTGACAGACAGAGACATTTTTATTTTTTTATTTTTTTTTAATATGTATTTATTATACATCAAAGTGTTGTCAGAATGCAATTGTTGTAAATTATGGATGAATTACAAATCTAACTACTAATGGTAAGCCGCATTTGCTTGATATTATAGGCAATAGCTGTCCAAAACTGTTAGCAGCAGTAAAACTGTTAGCAGCAGTTTTGGGTCAGTCACACTATCTGCTCCGAACCCCGACGGTACCCACATCATTGAGCTTAGCGTGGGACTAGGTCTACTTGTTTAAACATTATCTTAGGATATTTATTTATTTATTATACTTCGAAATAAAACTATGAAAACTGATAAACTCGCGTAATATACGCGTTTTTATAGTTCTATTTCACGAGTAATCATCGCGGTAACCGAAGAAAATTTTAATTATACTTTCTTAGTAGTACCTAAATGAATGCATGTTTCTTATCTATTAAATACGACGGCAAAGCTAATACCCTTGTACATTTAAAAGCCTAGCATCGTGTCCATTTGTAGAACATCCTGTTATTTTAAAACACAACTGCGGTGTAACCTACTCGAACAATACTAGAAACAGCTTTTAGGGAAAACTTAATAACTCGTGTACCTTTGATATTGCTTAAGGGACAGTTCTGTTGTTTAGTAATAAAAAAATAGATAGCTAATTTCTTATTATTTTGTATGAAAGATACGGCATGAGAAAACAAAATAAAACGTTGTAGGTAAGTCATGTAGGTAATAAAATATTTTTGAATATTTTGAGGTTGGCAATATTAAGCGTACGTTGAAAATTTTCGGATAAAATCCCGCTTCTTACCAAACGCCTTGATTATTTTTATTCTTTGGGTTTTCCGAAAGTTTCCACTTTAATTTTCAACTCTAAACCTATGATACTCATGTAGGTCTAATTTTCACTTATACAAAAGGGGAAGGCGATGTAATCGAGAAAATGTCAATTGAAATAGGTGGAAGGAGTCACAATGATAGTGTCAATTATATTTTTTTTTAACCCGGAAAAAACGAAAAAGAACTAAAGTTTCATAAATTTTTCATTTCAGAAATTCGATTTTTCAACATTTTCATCGCTATCTAAGCCATAATCTTACTGTTCAGCTGAGAAATAGTTTTTGGATTAACTTAGTTTCTGTGTAACGTAATAAAAGATACTTCGTAATCTTGCAGGTTGTTTTCCAGTAACAACTGAATAAGTACATTTTTCAAGTCATCAAAGTCTTTTGAATGAGGTGCATAACTTTATAAGTATAGCGGCTACATTATATTAAATTAAATATTTGACTAAACTATGTAGGTAAATATGTTAATAACAGACAGCAGCAAAACAAAAAAAAAACTACTTATTGGTGTCTTCTCGAAAAACTTAACGTACGGTCCACTAAGATTTAATATCTTTGACTTCTTTGGCAGCCCCTTAAATATGAATAGATAAACGTTTCCGTTTTATAGAAAGCTGCCATAATTAACTTCTCAAAATAGATTCTCAATAGTTGCCGTGTTTCGTCATTTTCTGTGGTGCTTTAGTTTGACAAACATGCATGTGGGTATTTTAAGCATCCTGTGCCTTTTTATTTGCATATTTCATAGTGGAACTACACAAATTATATCCAAAGTAATCAATTTGGATAAATTTGAAAAAAGCTCCTTTAATGACGAATCATTGGTAAAGTGCGTTGTAGACCTTACACAAACAACGATTATATTTTCGCCAACAATACTGGTTCTCGAACGCGAAAAAGACGAAATAGATGACCTATTTTTTAGCAACATTATTGAAACATTTGCTAAGAGGAACATCCCTATTACAATACAGGATAAAGATAATCAGGAAGTGAACCAAACACTAAGCGTTTATGATGGCAACGTTATAGTTATTGTTAGTTTCGAAAACAGTGACGAGATTTTAAACTTCAAATTAGGTAAAGTTGACAAACGTGTTAAATACCTAATCATTATAGCCGAGATAACTGAAGAATACATCTCGAATTTACAAACATTTGACCAACGGTTTATTGAACATGACGTAGCTTTTATCGTTCAAGATCTAGAGGTCGAAAAATACAACGTATTAACTTTCCTACCAAAAACTGACGACAGAACCTGCCAACTTGTGGATGAAACTGAACCAACTTTGATAAATGTTTGTGTAAATGGCTCTTTAGAAACAAACTTAGTTTTTCCTGAAGTAATGAAAATAAACTTCAAAAATTGTTCGCTCCGGGTGGGCATGGCACCGATGTTTCCATTTTCAATAATACGAAATCGGGATCGGATGAAGGATTTTGACATTATTGACGAAATTGAAGGCTCAGACGTAGAAATTATTAAAATAATCGCTAGTTTCTTCAACGCGTCGATAATTTGGCATTACTTAAATAAAGATGAGCAGAATCCATTTACCGCTACAAAGTATATAGAATATATTGTAAATGGCAGCGTTAATGTATCTGCTGGTGGTCTCTACAGGATCTTTGGAGACAGTGTATCATACTCGGGGATCTATACAATGCAATCTGTGATTTGGATCTATGCTGCTCATCGACCAGAACGGTCTTGGGAAAATTTGGGTCGCAAATTGAACGGAATCTATTTGTTTAATTTGTTTTATTTAATTTACGCAATTACATCTTACTGTTTTAGAAAATACGAGCAAGAGGAATTTTCTTTCAGAAATATCTTACTGCATAGCTGGGGCGTTCTCATGGGTGCATCGTCGTTACTGGAACCGAAGTCTTTAAAACATAAGGTGCTAGACGTGTTCTATTTAATATTGTGTATTTTCTTCTCCTTTTACGTGAACATTCAATTAGTCAGTTTTTTAACAATTGACGGGTCTTCGATTTCTTATGAAACCAACGAAGATATAATGAACTCCGGGAGGATACCCTATTTGAATGATGTAAACAAGTACTTTATACAGGACAATAATTATTTGGCTTTTGCTAATGCGTCGAGAAGTTGCGGTGATTTTATTGACTGTGGCAACCAAGTGCTTAACAAAAACGGTTTAACATTAATATTGAATCAATTTTTTTACCCCTTGCAAGCTACTACGGCGGTTGATGACGAAGCAAAACTACTTGGAGCGAAACAGAAGGTACTTACTGTATACCATGAAATGATAATAAGCAAAGATAGTACGATTGCGACGGGGTTCCAAAAAACTTTGGAAAGATTGTTTGAAGCGGGTATTTGCAAACGTCTGTTTCAAGAAGCTATTGGTATTAATGTGGTTGCGAAAGCTGAGAACACAAAAAAGAATGCGCTCAGTAACAGTTACAGTTGCGGGTCGGGGTGCGCCATTACAATGTCGCAAGTGGCTGGAGTATTTTATTTTTGGATATTTGGATGTTGCTTAGCATTGAGTGCCTTTTTACTAGAGAGACTTTGGAAAGATAAAATGAATTCTAGACAAACGGAAATTAATGAAGCATGAGGCGTTTGACTTGCATTCTCGTATTTTTTTCTTATGATTCGTCTGTATACAACCTTCAGTCGACATCTTTTTAATTTTATATTGAACATAAATTTTTCTTGAACATAGATTCTCACGCAAGCCTATCGAAATACCCGATCGGGATAAACAAGTCCGTGAAACCCCAAGATATACTTAATATACTTATGATCAAAACTACCAAATATCTCCAGTAGTTACTTTTGTCCATAACTATTCGAAAGTGCTTATTCTTAGTTCTACTTGAATAAAGAATTGTACCTAAATGATGAAAAACTGAATTTTACTAAATAAACATAACTTCTCATGTCTTCTTTTCCTTATAATATCCTATCTTTATTTCAAGGCGGAGAGAGTGATTCTGGCACCTACGAAATGACGCACCTACTATTTAGGAATGATGATGACGAACTTTTTTAGAACATGTTGTGGCTCCTCATTCCCGATATATAGCCGTACATATACCTCATTCCCGTACATAGGTATACTTAAAACCATACAAAACAATCCTGACCAAGGGCCTATTTCTCCAAAGCTTGTAACTTGTAATACAAGCGGAAGTTCTTATCGAATTTATAGTGTTAAAAAGTGACTTCCACTTGTATTACAAGCTTTCGAGAAACGGGCCCTAAGTCATATATTTGTGATAAACATACAAATAAATGCACTCTCCGCCGGGACTCGAACTCGTAACCTGCAGCTTCGTAGGCGCTAGCCAGGGTTATAGATATATATATAAGGGATAGATAGACTGAGCTACGAAGGCCGCTAAAAATAATATAGATCTAGAACTCTTTAAATTGCCTACAGCCTCTTTCTATTTCTACCACGCACCGCCCGCCGAAGCGAGTTACTCAATCTTACATCCTGTAGTACCATGACTTGACAAATACGGTTTACGTTAGTGTTTGTTTCATCATCATCATCATATTAGCCGAAAGACGTCCACTGCTGAACATAGGCCTCCCCCAAAGATTATAGCATTATATTATTAGCATTGGCGTAAGCTGTAATGTTGTATGATATCTATTAAATAAACAAATTACCACAATGACCGGTCCTGTGCCACCCGCATCCAGCGGACTCCTGTTTGTTTACTCGATACTAAATGTAGTGTAGTCCATATCGCTCGCTCCAAAACATCCGTGCGAGCGTGATAGACTGCTTTACGAATCTATCATGTAAACGCTAACGTACCCTGTACTTGCGAACTCATGGTACGGCTATTGGAAGCTCAAATTTTTTGCACATTTCTATTTTAGGCATATTTTATCCGATAGCATTCGTCTTAACTTCCTGCCTACATGTGTCCTACCCAAAGGACATAAGCCTCAATACTTTTTTTAACTCTATGTCAATTAGACAAATTTCCAATTTGAATTGGCAATTTTTGACGTAAAGTAGGCACGAGGTTAAACACCAAAGAGATGCAGTTCTCTAATTTTTATTTCCTGTTAAGTATTTACTGGATTTTTTACGTGATTGTTCATTGTTCATTAACGGCTGAAGAAATTTTTCTAATGCATTCTACTAGTTGCAGACTAACAGCTTTTCAGTCATTAAATTGGACAATAGTTATTTGTTGTACAAGGGAGGAAAGTGATTGTTTAATCATCGTGCCAATATTGAGACCCGAGCTAGCGAGAGATTCCATAGTTGAACCACGAGCGAAGCGAGTGGTATAAAAATGGAATCTCGAGCGTTGCGAGGGTTTCAAGGCACGATAATTAAACAAACTTTACTCCCATGTGTAACACAACATTTTTCCCCACACTAAAGCGAGGAAGCAGCTACGAAAGTGTAAAAAAACAATCAATGCAACAAATCAGTCTTTAATAAAAAACTTAGAGTAGTTCTAGTACTACCTATAATAACAAAATATTTTTTTTAGTATTTAGCCAAAAAATAGGCAGAACTCTTAATTTGGTAAATGACTAGGTCTATGTGACTAGATTATTTTTTATAATTACAATATTTCTATGATTTTTGAGTATAAAATCTGTATCCAGCAGCTAAAACATCAATAATTAAAAAAAATGTGTGAGGTAAACTTAAATTGCCTATTTTTTGGTAAGATATTACATAGGAAACTTTCCTTACGAAACTGTAAATTCGATTATTTTTTTATAAGTTGGCAACATTGACGTACAAGACGTCAGTGTTAGCGGGTTGCGTTCTGAATGTAAAAGTATACTATCTGGTTTTTGTCCAATACGATAAGATTTTGCGATAGGTTTTTATGAAATGCTAAAAATCTAATTTATTATCCTGAATAAATGAATTAATCTGGTGTATGATAAAATTTTCATGGTGTCCCTCAAAAAATAATCACCGAATCACAGCCATACCAGCGTTTGACGTTCCATGGTTTTGAACGTTTCACGGTTCATCTGTCAATTTACTTCCTTCACAAGTGATTAAAATGCAACTTCCCTCACTGAAATTAGTGAGGGAAGTAGGTGTTTCCGAGTTAGTGTGGGGAAAATATAATTTCAATCACTTAAAAAATGTATACTATTAAAATAATAGAAAATAAAAATGACAGAGCTGCATATCCTTGATCCTTAAGACGACGAGACGACGGTTTGACTTGCATGATCAGGAAAATATGTAATTTTGACATGTTCAAATAACTTTACTTACTAATTACATCGTTGTAAATCGATAGGCACGTATAGAAGTGACAAATATCAATAATCGATAAATAAATCTGACGAATCGATGTGACATTTAACCTCACCAATAGATAAAACCAAAGTATGTCAACTTCCTAATATCGGTTGATGTAATAGTTAATTCCCAGGGAATTCCTCGAATCACTACACAGTCATGTTTGTTACGAGATTTCAAAACAACATGAGAGCTTCTCTGATATTAGAAATAGAATAGGTAGGTACTTTAGTAATTTTGGGTGTTCGTAGGACAGATTGTATACGAAATACCGACCTGAGTTCCAAGACTGGCGTAACAGATGTGGGTAGGAAGACCGCCAAGGTTAAGTGGGTATGGACAGGACATGTCTGACGGATGCATCCGACGCATTGGGTTAAAATTCTAACTGTTCTGACTGGGAGCCACAGGATGACCACTGGAGCAGAGGGACTAAAGAGATGGCAGAACGACATCGACGCGTATGACGTCACAGGAAGTGGGGGGAGCTGGCACTTAAAAGGGACGATTGGAGGAAAAAAGGGGAGGGTGTCGCCCAGTGGAACATTAAAGCTATACCACAGGGTGGACACGGCATTCAAAAACTCAATCTCGCAAACGTGTTCATGTTTTTATGTATAACGGTCACTAATATGCATAGCTCACCAACGAAGGGAGAAGGGATGGAAATATGTCAGCTAGTTTCATCAAAAGAAATTAAAACGTGTGTTTGCCACCTCCAAGTAATTATAAGAGTCATTTTTAAATGCATTTATTTCAGAAAGCTTTGCTTAGTTACAAACGTAATTAAATATACTTATAAGCTAATACTTATTTGAACTACGTATGAAATGGTTTATTTTATGATTAGGATACCGGTTATTTTTATTTTTTGTTTTAATTTTTTCATTTTTGGTTGGGGTACCTTCGTACAGCCAAGAATGTATGAGAATCCTTACTGTACGAATGTACCCCAATATTTTTGTTTAGTCAGAATATTGTTATTTGCAAATGAAGTCGGCGATATATGAAAAAAATATTTGTAAATAAATACAGACAGTTGAGAACAAAACTAGTACTGTGGTAAAAAATACTATGTACGAAGGTACCCCACGCATGGGGCGCTTTCGTACAATTTTCATTTTTTGGGAAAAACTATCTGACGTTCTTCTCCCACTTCTTACTAGCTCTAAGCCGAACTATTATTAAGGCCAGATAATACAGCCACCAAGCAGCATTGATTTCATTTAAAAATTGCTAGTACTTTTTTTTCTACGGGGCATAGAGTAAAAAGTGTACGAATCCTACCCACTCTAAGTACTTAAGTAATTAATGAATATATACTTTAACCTGTACAATACACATTTACTAATTTATAAGTTAGTATATAAATAGCAGACTCACTTTCACCACGGAATAAGTAATTATAGCACTTCTCCAACTCTAACAGAACAGAACACCGCAACCCAAGGAAACTACGTATTGTTTTTCTCACATCCAAGAAATATCACTTTTTACACCGTTTTATTATTGTTACTTAGTTTAAAACAAACACGTGTCATCTACCTAATAGTTACATATTGTAATAAACATTTTCATGTTCGTTTTGACATCTGCTTCGATAATAATATTGATGATGATTTTAATGAAACCGCAATAGATATTCTGTCATTTTCACACCGCACTTTAAAAAAATATGACCTATTACGTAATTTTAACTAAATAGCGTGTATTTTGTAAGCTAACATTCCGGCCGGAGTTGTGTTTGTTTATTGAATAGTGATGCTTACTCACTTATGATTAAAGTAAAGTATATCACGTAATTTGTAATTAGAAATAACGAAATTACCTTCAATTACTACATATAGTAACTATGAAATAACATAGCAGTTTTATAAGCGAATGATGTTCATAGCATCTCATGAAAAAAGTGTATTTTTTTTATTGGATTCAAGGTAGCCGTACAACAGCGCAATGCACAACCATTTTTAACCGACTTCAAAAAAAGGAGGAGGTTCTCAATTCGACTGAATTTTTTTTATTTTTTTTATTTTATTATTTTTTTTTTGTTGTATGTATGTTACCTGATATCTCCGAGAATAGTGAACCGATTCTAAAATTTATTTTTGTGATCGAACGTGTATTACCCCGAGATGGTCCCATTGGCACCAAGTTGGGGTCTGATGATGGGATCCTGGAGAAATCGAGGGATCTCTTCAAATGTTATAGGTACATGTATGGCGCTTTTAGTAATTTTCATTCATTTACAAGAATTTGCATTCAGAAAGTAGGATTTGAGGAAACCAATGATGGAAACAAATCGGGAATCTTGGAGAAACCGGTTGAAGTCGGTTTTTTATTAACAATAAAATGCCAGCTATCTTGCCTACCGACGCATTCCGCAAACGTCATCCGGCGGCCGAGTCATCGTCAGCCTATGATAGTCCACTGCTGGACGTAGGCCTCTCCTATTAACTATGCGTATAAACGCATTAGGAGGTAAATGCCCATAATCGCCACGCTGGGCAAGCGGATTGGTGATCGCAGGAATGTGTCCGCTATGATGACGCTGCTTCCCATCATCAATCTTTTATAAAATAATGGTCAGTGACACTTCAATCCCTTAGTCAACTCTTACGACACCCGCAGGAGGAGCTGGGGTAGTGAAAAAGTATTCTTACTACCGTCACCACACGGCGACCGAGTGGGGTGGGGTAATTCGAATTGGTGCGGGGGTGGTCGTGGCCTTTCTGTATGTAGTACTATTACTTATTCTGTGGCTATAAAAAAAAATGGTAATACCCATACCTACGTACTGCAAAATTTCAGCCTATTCATCTTTAGTTGTCTTATTGAGTAAACAATTTTCATACCTCCAAATCCAATCGAATTATGCCAAGATACCCAAGTACATGAGCCAAAATTTAAATTATCTTATTATGTTACAAAACAAGAAAGCTCTATATAAAGTATTGTCATGTGTTTTGAGCTTTGTTAGTTATTTTTAAATAGTATTTATTTTATAGGGTGACAATATCAAAATTACTCAAAATTGTAAACTCCATTGTATGAGTAAGCGTTAGGTGTTTTGCTGGCAGTCCCAATAGATGGCACTTTAGTACAAGTTTCAATGTCACATATTGGGACATATTAACACTCAGTCCTAATAAATAACCGTCAGCCTGTCTTAAAATTATGCAAATAATTTATATAATTATTAGCTAATTATTTCAAAGTTGGGATATGAAGCATTAAAGGTACATATAAGGTCCTAATTTATTAGATGCAGATATTTTTACAGCTGATAGTACTCGGTCTCTGGAGTATATTAAACCGTGAAACATTATAGCTTTTACGATGTTTTTTTGTAGAAAACGGATAAACAAATTTGCTACGTAAAAACACCCTGTTTATGTGATTATTAAATGAAAACTCATTCAACTGATTCTAGTACCTCTTTTACGTATTTTACCATTTAACTAGAACTGGCCACTTCACGTCAATAAATTAAATACGTGATTGTCAATGTCATGTTATTTTCCGTTGGATTGTGTCGTTTGATGACATGACAGACAGTGTTATTGTGACATGTGATAATGCACATGATGATTTTTTTAAGGTGCGTGAAACTTTCGCCTAGAGCATTATTTCGTGTTCGGAGTTCGGGGACGTGTTCGTTCTAGCCGTTCGTGGCTCGAGGCACTAAACTTCAGAGATAAATAAAAAACCGACCAAGAGCATGTCGGGCCATGCTCAGTGTGGGGTTCCGTATTTATTCAAAAACGGCTGGACCGATTACGTTCGAAATAGTTTCATTTTAAAGTATATAAAGTATAATCAGAGATCGGACAAATATGCGTCATTGTTCCCAATAATATGGACATGACTAAGTTCCTTGATCATTTATAATAATTTTCAGAAAATTACCAATTTGACACCGGTAACTACGAAAATCTTTGTAAATAATCACCTTAAAGCTTCGAAATTAAATTTCAAGAAATTATTCGTTCAATTATTCACTTAATCAACTTTGAAGTGATGATCATATTATTGCGAACAATGACGCACATTTTGTCTGATCTCTGCTCATAATACATATATGTATATACCTACCTATTTAATTTGTTGCTTACCTTCGTATATTCAGACAATGCTTCAATTATTGCAGTACACACTTCAGATGTAATTAGACATATCGAAGATTTCGAAATTTTACTAAAACACATGAGGCTGTCATATGAATCTCCCGTCGCCAAAAATCGTAATGTAATTGCTAGCCTGTCGTAAGCCGGAATCGAGTCTCTGTAATTCGTATTTGATTTGCTAATTTTATCTTCAATCAGAGACAATAAATAATCAAAGTTCACCTGGTCTAAACAGCTCTAGAGCATATGCTCTAAGAATCAGTTCTTGGATTGCGCTCTAGTTCTTGGTTTGCGTTCTTGCTCGTTGATATTTTGGTGTAAACGCTGAGAACGAACTTCCGTTTACACTAAAAGATCAAGAATCAATGCTCTATTCTGGTTCTAGCTCTTTGTTCGCTTGGTTTATACGCACCTTTAGACAAAATCATAATTAATTTTTTTGTTAGGAAAACGAAATCAAAAAAATTACATGAAAAGATTTCTTAATTTATATTTAAAGTTAATTATTTTAATGTAAAGTATCATGTGTTAAAATATCTGCAACTAATAAATTAGGACCTTATATTAATCATGTTTAAATGCCCTAATAGTTGATTTTATCTTATCGATGGCAACTCAAGCTATAATGACGAGTATTGGTACAGCGTCGAGTATACTTCCAACTTATGCATAGTGGCAGAATGCCATGATGCCTGTGCCACGAATTTATGAGGAATGAAATAAAAACTTGTAAACTTTTCCAGCCTAGGCCTTCAAGATTTGTATTAAATTCCATCAAAGGCCTCTTGTCCTAGTCGCTCTTGAAACGTCATTTTGTCTCTCACACTCTAATGACGCGTCCATTGGAGTGACAGAAAAATTTACGAATTTCGATTTTCATGGATTCTGGGAATGAGATCATAAAAAAAAACCGGCCAAGTGCGAGTCGGACTCGCGCGTAAAGGGTTCCGTACCATTATCAATTTATTATTAAAAAAATACCGTTAAATCAACCTACCTCAAAAACTATAGGAGATAATTTTATCAAACCAAAAATCGTTGATAGAGTTTATTAATGTGCATAACATATATTTTTTTCAGAATTTTATATCGCGTAGTTTAAAAAATAGAGGGGGGGGGACACATTTTTCAGACTTTGAGACCTGATATCTCGAAAACGATTTGCTTAAATAAAAATGTGACGTATAAACCTTCATATCATTTTCAAAGACCTTTCTATTAATACCCCACACGCTTATACACAACTAAAAAAAAAATTCTATCCCTCAGTTACATGTATGGAGGGCCCCCACCCCAATGGTTTTTTTTACAATTTAGTATCACATTCCTGTAGCGGTTCATACAACACATATCCTTACCAAATTTCGTTACTGTAACATTTATAGTTTCCGAGTAAATTGGCTGTGACAGACGGACAGACGGACAGACGGACATGACGAATCTATAAGGGTTCCGTTTTTGCCATTTTGGCTACGGAACCCTAACAATATTAACTAATACTAAAACTATTGTGTACATAGTTTACCTACAATAGTGCCAATATCCCGAAAATACATATTTAATTAAAATTTTAAACACACCTAAAAGAATATAAATAATTATAACTGAATATTAAGTTGGCAGTAATTTGGTTTTAAATACTGGTAGATGGTCATGAAAGATGTCAATGAAATTTTTGTGAGCGGCAAGACTGTTGTAGCTCGCACATATTCGTACCACAGGGGCTTGTCGACCCAGATTTGTCCTGGTTACTGGTATGGAAAAGGGTTTAGCGATTGGCCGTCGTGGGTGGTTGTAGGGAGTGGTGAAGGAGATTTTTTCAAGTAGATGACGATGACGACGGTTTGACTTGCATGATCAGATTGATCAGGCAAAAATGTAATTTTGACATGTTCAAATTACTTAACCAATTACATCGTTGTAAATCGATAGGCACGTATAGAAGTGACAAATATCAATAATCGATAAATAAATCTGACGAATCGATGTGACATTTAACCTCACCAATAGATAAAATCAAAGTAGGTATGTCAACTTCCTAATATCGGTTGCTGTAATAGTTAATTCCCAGGGAATTCCTCGAATCAATACACATGTTCGTTACGAGATTTCAAAACAACATGAGAGCTTCTCTGAAATTAGAAATAGAATAGGTAGGTATTTTAGTAATTTTGGGTGTTCGTAGGACAGATTGTATACGAAATACCGACCGGAGTTCCAAGACTGGCGTAACAGATGTGGGTAGGAAGACCGCCAAGGTTAAGTGGGTATGGACAGGACATGTCTGACGGATGTATCCGACACATTGGGCTAAAATTTTAACTGTTCTGACTGGGAGCCACAGGATGGCCACTGGAGCAGAGGGACTAAAGAGATGGAGGGACGACATCGACGCGTATGACAGGAAGTGGAAGGAGCTGGCACTTAAAGGGACGATTGGAGGAAAAAAGGGGAGGGTGTTGCCCAGTGGAACATTAAAGCTATATCACAGGGTGGACACGGCATACAAAAACTCAATCTGACATTTGTCCGTGCCTATGTGTGCGTACGGGTATGTCTGTACACGCGCAACTCGCACAGTCACGCAACAGGGCTGCCTCATATATGCCAGATTAACTAGTTGGTAGGGGAGAGTGGGTAGGATTCGTACAGCGGGAGCATTCGTACAGTGGTCATATCTCCGCTATCCGACACGCGAACGTGTTCATGTTTTTATGTATAACGGTCACTAATATGCATAGCTCACCAACGAGAAGGGATGGAAATATGTCAGCTAGTTTCATCAAAAGAAATTAAAACGTGTTTTTGCCACCTCCAAGTAATTGTAAGAGTCATTTTTAAATGCATTTATTAGAAAGCTTTGCTCAGTTACAAACGTAATTAAATATACTTCATAAGCTAATATTTGAACTACGTATGAAATGGTTTATTTTATGATTAGGATACCGGTTATTTTTATTTTTTGTTTTAACTTTTTCATTTTTGGTTGGGGTACCTTCGTACAGCCAAGAATGTATGAGAATCCTTACTGTAGAATGTACCCCAATATTTTTGTTTAGTCAGAATATTGTTATTTGCAAATGAAGTCGGCGATATATGAAAAAAATATTTGTAAATAAATACAGACAGTTGAGAACAAAACTAGTACTGTGGTAAAAAATACTATGTACGAAGGTACCCCACGCATGGGGCGCTTTTGTACAATTTTCATTTTTTGGGAAAAACTATCTGACGTTCTTCTCCCACTTCTTACTAGCTCTAAGCCGAACTATTATTAAAGCCAGATAATACAGCCACCAAGCAGCATTGATTTCATTTAAAAATTGCTAGTACTTTTTTTTCTACGGGGCATAGAGTAAAAAGTGTACGAATCCTACCCACTCTAAGTACTTAAGTAATAAATGAATATATACTTTAACCTGTACAATACACATTTACTAATTTATAAGTTAGTATATAAATAGCAGACTCACTTTCACCACGGAATAAGTAATTATAGCACTTCTCCAACTCTAACAGAAGTAACAGAACAGAACACCGCAACCCAAGGAAACTACGTATTGTTTTTCTCACATCCAAGAAATATCACTTTTTTAAACCGTTTTATTATTGTTACTTAAATTAAAACAAACACGTGTCATCTACATAATAGTTACATATTGTAATAAACATTTTCATGTTCGTTTTGACATCTGCTTCGATAATAATATTGATGATGATTTTAATGAAACCGCAATAGATATTCTGTCATTTTCACACCGCACTTTAAAAAATATGACCTATATCGTAATTTTAACTAAATAGGGTGTATTTTGTAAACTATCATTCCGGCCGGAGTTGTGTTTGTTTATTGAATAGTGATGCGTACTCACTTATGATTAAAGTAAAGTATATCACGTAATTTGTAATTAGAAATAACGAAATTACCTTCAATTACTATAGTAACTATGAAATAACATAGCAGTTTTATAAGCGAATGATGTTCATAGCATCTCATGAAAAAAGTGTATTAAGCTTTGAACCGTTATTTGAAGCCTAACATAAATAAACAATTTGAGAGTAGCGAACTTGATTTCCTGTAACAGATCGGTCAGACCACGAATACTCCCCACTTTGTCCCTACCCTGTGACGTCAGATCCTGTGCACCAGGTAGGCTACGAGGTAGGTTACGCTCGAGGCCTTCTCCATTGGCGTCTTGTTACCCGTAGCAATCGGTCATTAGAAAATAACTTCGAACAAACATATAGTATTTCTATTAAAGTTGATTATTCTGTCAATTTGAAAGTTTAACGGTGTTACCGTTCGGTTATTATAAATTATCTTTTCCAAATGGAGCACGATACTAGTGAATCGTCCGATTCATCGGATACTACGAATAGTTCGTCCACGGATACTGCCCCTACTGTTAATACACCAATACCGCCTGTGGAGGCGCGGGAGCCCGGTCCTTCGCAAACAAACAAGAGGAAGCGCGAGAAGCGCCCAAAGCGACGCGGGCATAAACGCCGTCGCATGGAATCCACGGTACGATACTTATGTAAACAAGTAAGTGGGATTTCTAATTTTATTGCAAATAGCGCTGCCTTTCAGCCTTCCCTCCAACCAGTTTTTCACTCCACCCCCGCGGTCGAGGAATTTTATGATTCTGATGGTGTTAGTGGAAATGTTAGTGGTGAACTTTACGAAAATATTGCTGCACCGGGCACAACTCCTGCACCGCCATCGCCGGCCAACCCCGATCAATCTGCACCCGGGTGCTCATTTCAATTGCCACTAAATATAGTCTTGAAAGAACCGGCTATTCCTAAATCAAAACCAGATTTGGTTAACTTAGTTAACACCATCCAGCGCTTCAACTCTGAAGACTGGGATAGTGTGCGCTATGCAGAGGCACAAAAACAATACTGTTCTTCGCCAGGCTTCACATATTTAGAAACTAATGATGAGATTAAACCATTTGATAAGTTTAATTCTTTAGCGCTTATTGAACGTGGGTTTGCTACTATCACACAGGCACTTATCAAACAAAACGAAGCGGCACAGAGTGGTTTCAAACAATTAGTAGATTGGGCAAATTCAATCCAAGTTACACCCAAGTTATTGGAAGAAAAATTGAATGAAATTTTTGTGCAGGGTAGTTTTCAGAAAATAAGTAACGACGTTTTGCAAATAGCTTGCGGCCATAGGGCAGAACTAATACAACAGAGACGTGATTCAATGTTGAAGTCTGTTAAAGACAATTTTCTGAAAGCTAGCCTGAAGAAAATCCCACCCACTTGTGAGAATTTATTTAATAAAGAACAATTTGCTAATGCAATTGAAAAGGCCGGTGGTTCAACTAAAGTATTTTGGCCGCCGCGGTCGGTGCCTAGTCATAAAGCTGCTGCGCAAGCTCAGCCACAACAGCAAGCTCAGGCCATGCCTAGTTATGCCAATACGTTCCCGAACAAAGCACCTCCTTTGTTTGGTACTAATTACGAGTATATGAATCGCATGCCTTTGCCCAACCCATTCATGAATTACCCACCACAAGCACGTGACTACCCTCGCAGTAATCCAAAATATAGTAATCAGCAGGCAAAGCATCCGCGCCAGCGGGCTAATAAAGGTTTTCAAAGCCACGACGCCTTTGCGAATAGCTACCGTGGCGGCAGGTTTTTAGGCCCCTCCACATCACGAGGGCAAGCGAGACGAAAGTTGTGACTCGATAAATTTTCGAGCTGGCCGTTTGATAAATTTTGCGGAACGTTGGAAGGAACTACAGGCTCCAACCGCATTAATACAAATTATTCAAAATTTCCGAATCCCGTTTATAGCCAAACCCCCTTTATTTCTGCCAAATATCGCCAACCACTCGTTGTCGACTCCCAAAAGTCGCGAAATGGATTGCATTATAAACCAACTCTTACAAATGAAAGTATTGGAGCCTGTAAATCCCAGCCCCAGCTTTGTATCCCCAATGTTCATCATACCGAAAACCGATGGTTCGGCTCGTCCGATTTTCAATTTGAGAAATCTAAACGAGTACGTTTTCGTAAAACCTTTTCGCTTGATAAGCATGCACAAGATACCCACATTTTTGCAACCAAACGACTGGCTTGTAAAGATCGATTTATCAAATGCATATTTCCATCTACCAGTTTCCGAAGCACACCGATGCTTCCTAAGGTTAATTTACGACGATCAATTAATGCAAATGACCTGTTTACCGTTTGGAATAGCCTGTGCCCCAAGGGTGTTTGCATCCCTAACAAATTGGGTGGCTCAACTACTCAGAGAAAAGGGTTACCGGATTGTCGTTTATTTGGACGATTTCTTAATGGCCAACCAAAATCGTCAAACCCTAACCAACCAAGCTTTAGAAGCAACCGGGCTATTATGAAAATGAAAATTTATTAATAACAATGGTTACAGGTCAATATTTAGTATCATTACATTATATAATTATAAAATGTATCGCTATAAAATATAGGTAGGTATTATAATGTTAAAGGCATTTCAAAAAAATCGTTATATGTGTAGAACATTTCTGAGATAAGCCACTTGTTAAGTTTAGATTTAAAACTAGCGGTGGAAGTTGCATCTCTGACACACTCCGGGAGGCGGTTATATATCGATGGTCCGAGACAATAGACCGATTTCGCCGACTTAGCTAGTTTGTGGCGCTCTGCTACTAGTCTGTCCGCGTGTTGATTGATACGCAGGGGGTATTTGGCATTCGAACCTCTGCATTTGAACAGATGTCTATTGACGTACGTGAAAATAGACACCTGTTGTATAAGTATGCACGGTAGGGGCATGATTTTAAAATCTATAAAGAGATGGCGGGCAGGGGCGTCGTTGGGCTTACCGGCCATGCCACGGAGTGCTAGCTTCTGGAGGGAGAAAACGCGGTACCAGTCGGCGGCGCGTGCCCACAGCTCCGTGCCGTAAGTCAGCAACGAGTGAACCGTTGCGAAGTAACATTGCCGCACTGCATCCCGGCCGGCTGTGCGCGCTAAGCGGCGCAGCGCAAAACAAGCCCTACCAAGTCGGCAACATACCTCATCTATGTGCTGCCCCCATGTGAATGCGCTGTCAATGTGGAAACCGAGTAAACGGGTACAGGACACTTGCTGTATGGGGGAGTCATCTACGCACACAAGTAAGTTATCACTCAGGTGACCGTTTAGTTTTACGTTCATGATGCAGGTTTTGGTTTTATTTAGTGCTAACCCGTTTGTCCTAAACCACTCGTTAAGTTGACATATCACGTTGTTCGCGGAAACCCTCAGTTGATTTTTCGTGGGCGTGCTTATAACTGCCGTGACGTCGTCGGCGTACATGTAGACGTCAGCGCCTTTTATTGCCAGCGGTAGGTCGTTGAGGAGTATGCTGAAGAGGGTATTTGAGAGGCAGGACCCCTGCGGAACTCCCAGCAGGTTATGGCGCTCGGACGATTTCACGCTACCATGTTCGCCCACGACCACTTGAGTTCTACCGATCATGAACGAGAGTAAAAGGTTAAGTGCAGGACCACGGATACCGTAGTGCTCGAGTTTATCTGCCACCAATCCATGGTCAGCGGTATCGAATGCGCGTGAGAGATCGCAGCAAACAATAGCCACGTGGTGTCCTGCCTCGCGGGCGCGTAGCGCGCAGTGTGTCACCTCCCTTACCAGGTCGGTCGTCGAACGGCCCTGGCGGTAAGCGTACTGCCTGTTCGATAGAACGTTCCTAGAGAACCAAAATGATAGCAACCTATTGTTTAGGCCTACCTCGAGACATTTACTTAGGGCTGGCACTAATGCTATAGGACGGTACGATCTTGGATCCTTTTTGTTACCTTTACCTTTATATAACGGACAGACTTTAACTTTCTTTAGGCAGTCTGGGTATGACCCTAGTCGCATACAATTATTAAATAACTGTGATAGTACGACGCCTAATATTGGGCTGGCCTGTTTTAAAAGGTTAGCGGATATACCGTAGATGTCGGTGCTATTTTTTGCGGCTATGGATGATGATATGATTTTATTAATTTCATCTGGGGTGAAGGACGATAAACGCAGTGAACAATCGGCATATGACGTGCGGCGGGAAATCGACGTTAAGCATTGCGCGCGGTCGGCGACAGGTGCACCACATGCGGTGCCTGCAGATAAAAATTCCTCGTTCAGTGCATCGACAAGTTGTTGCTTTGACCCAAAGGGGTTTCCGTCGATGTCGAGGAGAAGGTCGGTAAAATCGACACGTTCGCGAGGTGTTCGGGCTATCTCGCAGTTTATAGCACGCCACATAGCTTTGCTTTTGTTCAAACTATTATGTATGGAAGCGTTAAAGTATTCCGTACGTTTTTTTTGCAATTTTTGGTTGTAGGTGTTGAGTAATTTGATTGAAACTGTTTTTAGCTGACTATTATCGGGGTTAGTTTTAGTGATGGCAATTACATCAAACAGTAATAATTTTAAGTTAATGAGCTCGGAATCTATCCACGGCTTTTTGTTGTAGTGTATCGTGGCAGTTTTATACGGCATGTGGATATCTATTAGGTTGGACATGGCATTGATTATACTAGAAGCGAATGACTCACAGTCGCCGTGGTGTTTAGCAGCTACGCTATGCCAGTCTATACTCTCTAGCGCGCAAAGAAACGAGTTTCTGGCTTTATTGCTCAAATCGCGTTTTTTAATAGTCATAGGTCGCACTACAGGGCCCGAACGCGGGACGATTAGACGCTGCGCCATATGGTCGCTGAGATTGGTGATAACGCAGGACGCGGACACACGGGCGTCTCGGATGTTAGAGTAAGCGTGATCAAGTAATGTTGCACTATCGCCATCTCTCCTGGTAACTTCTTTTATATGTTGTTGAAAATTGTGAACAGAAAGGGTGTCGAGGAGGTATTTTTTAGTAGTGCTGTTTCCGAGTAGGTCTATGTTAATATCACCCATAATAATCGCGGTGAGCTTCTCGTCGTTAATTTTAGTAAGCAGCGTGTCGAATAGTTTTAGGTATTCGGAATGACTAGTTAAGTTAGAATGATAAATTCCCACTAATATTAGATTTTCGTCAAGTAGATGTATTGCACACACGTCAAACACCTGCTCGCAGGACAGTTCGCTGTAGTCGGGTCGATCTACGGCTTTAACATGGGGTTTTGCGTAAATGCAACTTCCACCGCGCTCTATGTTAGTTCTACAGAAATATGATAATAAATCAAAATTTGTTAGCGTTACAGATTTAATTTCGTGTTCTCGCAAAAAATGTTCCGTTATAATAATAATGTCACACGTCAGGTCGGTACTTAATAATAGTTCCAATTGTTTGGTTTTACAATTTAAACCTCTAATATTTTGGTGACAAACCGTGAGGGTTGTGGTTTGTCACCAAAATATTAGAATACCTAGGGTGGCAAGTCAATTATGCCAAATCAATTCTGACCCCTCAAAAGAGTCTCGAGTACTTAGGGGTAATTTGGGATCCACACAGAAACTGGAAGTCTCTGCCGCTCCAAAAAGTGCAGCGTATTCGAACCAAAGCACAGAGCCTGTTAATTCAGAGATCTGGCAACGTTACAGAAGTTCAGAGCCTAGTAGGAATGGTAAATTTTGCCAGCTTTATGGTTCCCAGGGGTCGCCTAAATCACAGAGCCCTATTGAATCATTGCCAAAATCTGTTAGTAACCAACCCGCGTTACTGCTATCCAGTACCGACACCAGTTTTAAAAGAATTGAATTGGTGGTGCACAAACCTCTCGAAAAGTTCCCCAATTCATTACCCGCAAGCAACCAACTATCTAGTAACGGATGCGTCGGGGCAAGCATGGGGAGCCCAATTAAACAATCTCAAGCTGTGTGGCCTCTGGTCTCCAGAGGAAGCGAAACTTCACTCCAATCAGCGCGAGATGTTGGCGGTTTACTATATCCTAAGAGATCAAGGTCGATGCCTAGCCTGTACCACTGTACTAATTCAATCGGACAACAGGACAGTAGTTGCCTATTTAAGAAACGAAGGGGGAACAAAGTCTACCCGACTGATGGAGATAGTGTATCAAATATTCGAAATATTGGACCTGTTCAAGATACATATAGAAATACATTACTTACCAGGCCGTTACAACGGCGAAGCCGATCATTTGTCTCGACTTACAGGCCCCCCCGAGTGGCACCTGCGCCCAATTATAATGGAACAAATTTTCTCCAAATTCGGCCGTCCGGTAATAGACCTATTTGCATCGTCACTAGCCCATGTCCTTCCAGTATACGGCACGCTGGACTTGACAGACAATCAAGCCAGCCTTTACGATGCTTTCAGCCAAACTTGGGACTATCCCCTGGCGTGGGTATTCCCACCTCCCTTTTTGATACCCCGTGTGCTACAACACCTCAACAACGCCAGGGGGACTTACCTGATTGTAGCCCCACGTTGGTTAAAGGTGTTCTGGAGGCCAGACCTAAAGAACCGGGCCCTGGGTCCCCCGTTCACAATTTACAATCTACACAAAGTTCTTGTGGACGCGGCGACCAACCTCCCCCCGCCCATGTTACGGGACATGACTCTAGAGGTCTGGAAATGTGGGGGTGGTCAGATAGCATAAAAGGATGGTCACAGGATCATATAAGCGTTCTACAAAAAAGTTGGCGGGATTCGTCTATTAAAACTTATAGAAATGCTTGGCAAAAATGGTGCATTTGGGCTAATCAAAATTCTGTAAATGTGTCAAAACCCCAGGGTGCTGATTTGGCAAAGTTCCTAATTGATCTTCACCTTAAGCAGGGCTTAGCTTATAATACTATTCTTGTATACAAGTCCGCAGTTTCTACTCTAAGTGACCCGAGCGTAAACATCCCTCTCAGCTCCCATGTACTAGTGCGTCATGTATTAAAATCAATAAGTATATCGAGTATGCAGCATAAAAAGGCCCCAATTTGGGATACTGACACACTTTTGCTTTGGCTGAGGCAAAATCATAGTAGCATCGACAGTTTATACGAATGCTCTGCTCGTGCTGCAATTTTGTTATTATTATGTTCTGGTCGCCGGGTGCATGATTTAACGTTGCTGGCTGTGGGTGAAGGCAGTTGCATCGACGCTACGGATTCTATAATTTTCTGGCCAAAATATGGATCTAAGACTGACACAGTATTAAAATGCCAATCTGGGTGGCAAATTTTTCAAAACAAAGATTGTCAGGCCTTAGATCCATTATTTTGGGTGAAAAGAGTCTTATTGTTATCAGAATCTAGGCGTAAATCTTGCGGGATTGACAACCTATTTTTGACAACATGTGGCAAGCCAAAGGCTGCTTCACGTACAAATATATCTGGATGGATAAAAAAGATTCTACTGCAAGCCGGCATTAAAGCCAGTGCTGGCAGCATACGACCTGCAGTAGCATCTAAGAGTTGGATAGAAAATATCCCATTAGATGAAATTCTGGCCAGAGGAAATTGGCGGTCACAAAATACATTTCTTAAATATTATTGTCGCCCAGTTCAATCCTCTAACTTACCGTCACTGTCATGTATTGATTCATTTACACCAGTAGATGAGTGAAAAACAAATCTTATAGAAAGTAAAATTATAAATACTTATGTAAGGGTATCTTGGCATTACCTACTTAAATTGATTAGTTTATTCTATAAGTAAATTGTGTGATTCTTTGAAAATCAATAATTGTTGTATCCTCATTGCATAATTTGATGTGATTTTCTTATCTGAATAAGAAAAGTGTGATCTTTTATAATATACAATATTATTGTATCTTGTTACTATATTAATAAGCTAGTCTAAGAAGTGAAGTGATAAATTACTTTGGAGTTATGGTGAACAATTAAATTCAAATAAATGTATTATTGTAATACGTAAAATTAATTTCGCATACGTAAATGTGTAATAATGATGTAAATAAATTATTGCAATTTAAGATTACATTTTATTATCCCCCTATTCACATTGGCGTCATTCTGTGCACCAGGCGATATCAAACAAGTCTCAAATTGTTTATTTATGTTAGGCTTCAAATAACGGTTCAAAGCTTAATATCAGCGTTTTACCTACCAATAAAACGCTTATTAAGCGATAACCTTATTTGAAGCCTAACATTTAAATTCTGCCTGGTACAAAATATTTGAGAACCAATGGAGAAGGCCTCGAGCGTAACCTACCTCGTAGCCTACCTGGTGCACAGGATCTGACGTCACAGGGTAGGGACAAAGTGGGGAGTATTCGTGGTCTGACCGATCTGTTACAGGAAATCAAGT